>APFE030707220.1:319740-416524 GCA_000404065.3 Pinus taeda | reverse complement strand
CTTACTCGAAAACAGCTGAGCTGAATGTGCCCACACCATGTGTCATGTCAGAGCTACAAGGTTGATGTGAGGAATGAGCTCTGCAACATCCATTTGATGATTTTTTATAGAATCAAGGTTGTGACGTGGATGCCACGTATTTATGGAAAGCGACACTTGGTGGGAGTTTTCATAAATTATCCTTGCATGTATCCTCAAACTGCCAAAAATAGGTCCCAGAAACAAGGGATGTCTTTGCATGCTGCCATGAGAGGAGAAGCCCACACATATAAGTCTGCTTTGCTTCATCCTGGAGGGAACCAGCCAACTCAGCTACACATGCAAGAGGCTGCTCAACTATTGGGAGAACATGCGCATTTATGCCTGGGATTTTGGGTGGTTTCTCAGAATATTTGTGCAATTTTTAGGCAACGTAGCTAACTACTACCCATATTCGCAAAAAAAGTGGGTTGAGTAGCCCAACTAGTACGGATTGTGTAATTTTCTAGGTGAATATTTCTTAGTAGATTGTGCAATTCTAGGGCTGAGTAGGCTTCCAGTCAAGATTGCACAATCTTTGGAGGGGAGGCTAGTTTCCCTCTAGATTTGTGCAGATTATTGTAGGAGATGCTCATCCTTCTATTGGACCAAGTCTGGATGAACAACTTGTGAGGGGAATGCATCAAGATTTGATTGACATGTTGTCTTTTTGCAAGAAATTCACTGGATCTTGTGTACATGGTGAAACAAGACATGTTGCTGCAAATGTTGGTAGGGAGGCTCCAAAACGAAGCTAAGGGAAAATTTTGGAGGGTGGTTGTAGCCGCTAAAACAATATCTCTTTATCTATATTTTAATCTATTAAAATTAATTCATTTTTCAAGGGAGGAAAAAATTGGTTACGTCATCAAACTTTCTTTCGTGGACGAAGGGGATAGATTTGACCCTCATAGAAAATTAAGTCATTGTACATGTTAAAGGTTCTGTCACCAAACCTCCAAAGCAAGAAGCTCAAGCTCTAGCTAAATACATGAAAAGTGAAATAAGGGCTCAAAGAATCCTTATGTAGAAAAATGTGAAATGTCAAAAGACATATATGACAAACTAATGGAATCATTCTCTGTAAGTACTGCAGGAGAATTGATATCTTTGAGAATTGAGCTCTACAAGATGATGATATCAAAGGAAGAAGGAATAGCCCCATACTTCATGAGGGTATCTGAAATACAAGACCAATTGCAAGAGTTGGGGGGAATAATTAGAAATGACCACCATGGTACTAAATATAGTACTTGATGGTTGGGACAATTCTATATCAAGAATTTTTGAAATAAGGAAGCCACCTCATTCAGTGAACTCTAGTTATGTAAAGTTTATGTAAACCAAGTTAAAAGAAAAAAGCAATGTGGGACTAGATGAATAAGGTCAAGATTTTGCTTCCATGTCTAGAATAAAAGCGAAGGTTTGAAAAAAATTGTTCCTCAGAACAAGAAGAAGGAGGATATGTCAAATATCCAATGCTATGGATGTCAAGAATATGGGCATCACAAGAGAGAATGTTTGAAATTCAGGAAGAATAACAAGAGGAAGGAAAGAAATAAGGCTCATATCATCGAAGAAGTGGAAGAACGTGATGAGAATAAATCCAAAGGGATAGATTTTCACTATTAGTGTTCCTCCAATGCATATCAAGGAGAACAAGGAGGCGAAAACACCTCTACCATGTTAGTCAAGACGAGAGGCATTATGACTAACTACATATTAGTAGAAGGTGGCATCACATTAAAAACATATCGTTAAAGCAATAGATCATTAGAAAATATTGAAAGGATAACCGTTGTAGAAGTCTATGTGATTGTAGCAGTTATCATAGAAAGGAAGTAGCTCTTGGTAGCCTCATTGAAAGCATAATTAGTAATTATGGGAAAATAAAAGTTATCTAGCATAGAAAGGAATCGTAAAGTATCATCATCATTAGGAAGGAGAATTTGTAGGATGAGGATAATTAAGATCCTCCATTAGAATCTTCATTGGAAGGTTCATCCCTTTTGGAAGAAGCAAGTATCTCGCTGAGAATTTCATCTTGTATGGGATTCATTAGATGATAGTATGATGAAAAAGGAGTACAAAAACTTAAGATGGTTGAATTACTTTTAATCAAAGAATATGTTGAAGGAAGTCTATATGACCAAAAATAATAAATGAGGTAGGTATACATGTAATTTCAATCATGTCATCATGTAGTTGCAGATATCATGGATGAATTCTCTACCTCATGAGCATGATCAAAGAAAATGGATCTATTTCATTGGAAACATGCATGAAGGCATGGTTCACATATTGACAATATGAAATCAACATAATATGTCCTCATATGGAATCTGAGGTGGTATAAAAATAGAAAGAAACTACAGATGGATATTCCTGAGAAGCAATATGTGAAGAAAGAAAGAAGAGACCGTGAAATATGCAACTAAGGTCACAAGGAATCAACATAAAATGAATATGATGTCACATTCCATGGGAAGGGTATGAAGACCTTGATAAAGTCTAAAAAGGAAGAAGAACCTTGAAATTGAAATTCTTGGATATGTGTTTATGAATATGCACGATTTTGATGTCTGTAACAACATATTTCATGATGAAAGGACATCACAAAAGGAAATTTTGATTGGAGTTCATTTCTAGGTTTTGAATAACATTTGGATGGGTTAATGTAGCGGTACAAGAAAAAGTGTTTTATATTTCACGTACAACTAGCAATTATGTGGTGGGATAGAAGATCCAAAAAGTAACACGACGTTGAAGAGGTATTTTTAGGAAGGAAGTGTAGATGTGGAATAGAAAATTACTTTCCCATACAGGGGGAGGATGACGTGATTGACTTGTGGAAAGTGATGGATGACCATTTCCATACAATATGAAGGCGCAATAATAATGATGATAAAATTCATTACATTAAAAGGAGGAGCTCAATAAGTAGCTAAAAGTTCCATGATCTCCATTGAATAAGAAATTTGTTTTTGGAAACAAGTGCCTGGTTCAGGGGGAGCTTGGAAACAAGTGCGTGGTTTAGAGGGAGCTTGGAAACAAGTCCCTAGTTAAGAGGGAGCTAGAAAACAAGTCCCTAGTTAAGAGGCATCTTGGAAAACTCCCTAGATATGAGGGACGTTGGGTACATTCCTTTTATAGGAATGAGTACATCCTGCCTAGTTGAGACGGAGAGATAGAAACATCATTATTGTCTTCAATTTGGGAAGAAATAATGGAGAATTGGGTAAGCATATAACATCCGATACTCTTTGAGGATGTGGTAGGGCATCCATGATAGGAGAAGAAATAGAGGACCAATATTCTTTGAGGACTGGGAATCAAAGTTAAGAATAGTATTTGAAGGACATACCTTGTGAACACCTAGGTGGGGTATGTTCCTTGAGAGACAATGATGATGGTGTTTATAAATCGAAGGTCATGGGACACATATTCCAAGTTGAATTTTGGGCATAAACATCCTATTGGGTGTCACTTTCAGTTTATTATGGTGAAGTAAACTGAAAAAGGCATTGGCAAAGGAAAAGAGACATTAATTGGAATTTATTTATGAAAATAAAGGAAAATAGGACAAAAGGGAGATGAAGGGTCACATATTTTCTTGAAAGGAAAATTGAAGGAAAATAGAGGAAAATGTTGAAAACAGAGGGCTTAATGATAAAAAGGCTTGTAAGGATCAATTCACAACTTTTTATCAATTATCTTTTGGAACTATCTCTATTCTCTCATACTTTTGCACACATTGAGAGTTTTTGGATCACTCTAAATTGGATAAAGGAAAGAAAAATAAGGACAAGAAAAGCAAAGGACAAACAAGGAAGGTTTGATTAAGCAACGCCAACATGAGGATTTTTCATATAAAAAATGACATGTTTGATACATTCATTTATGTATTTGGGTCATTTTTTATCATTGACATGGTTTTTTTCAGTTTTGACAGTGGTTTCCGCTTTTCCTTGCCATTTATGGATAACCATGGTGTGCAGGGATTATTTTCTTGTTGATATTTCTATTGTTGGAAGGTTTTGGAACTACATGATATGGTCTTAGGAAAATTTGCAAGGGTTAGGGGTGAAAGAGGTTTAATCTCTGGGAAGCCCTCAACATATGGGTGGAGACAAGAAAATTCCTCAAGGCAATGGCGAAGAAACTTTGAGGTGTCCAAGATTGTTTTGGGATTTGTGACCTCTTGACTAGTTTTCGATAAATCACGATAGCATAAGGGTGGAGGTTGTTTAATCTCTGAGAAGCCTTGGTTTTTTATGTCTTTAGATTTCACATTCATTCTTGGAATATGGCATGAGGATGATTGGTTGAAAGGAAGATTCAGTTCATCCCAATCTATGATTGGGTGGTATGTGGAAGTCCATGACTTGGTTGTATTTTGCATCATTTAATAAGAGCTATTATCCTATTGTAATTTATGAACACTTATACTTTTTATTTTGATGATTTGATGGTTGCGTTGTCATGGTTAATAATCGCATTATATGTTGGTTATAAGCATGGATGGATAATGTTCTCTAGTTATGCCTTATTCAATATTTGATAAGTATTTGATTGTTAATGAATGCATGGAATAACAAGTATTATTACAACTATTATGAGAGGGCATTAAACCTTCTTGGTTATTCTCAGAGAAATTTCAGACTTATATGATCATATATACATTCATGAATTGTAGTTTATATGTTCACCATGTCTGATGAAATAAATGTGATGGTTCAATCTAGTTTGACTATGTTCTTCTTTTATTTTTATGTTATTGGCATTGTCTTTAAGTCATTTATCACTCTCAAAAGTGACATGAAGTTCTTGGCAGTGGTCTGGATGCTGACCTGGAATTATGGCTTAAATTTCGGCACAACACTCTCTTAACTAGAAATTTTCATCTATAACCACACAAAGGTAGTGTCATGCATGTTGTTAGAGCCCTATAACTTCATCCTTGTAGGCTTGTGCATGTTATTGGGGGTGAAGTCAGAAGAAAGTAGCTTCAACTTGGGGTTTGGTCACCTTTGGTGGTTCTTTGGACCCCAAGTGTCTTGTAAACCTTGATGGATGTCCGTGAGTTGTAAGAGTGAGGCCCACATGCATAAATAAAGCTTGGAGGTTGGGTCCTGTCATAGTAACTCTTGATATCATGTTTACTGTGACAGACCAGTGAAATTAGGTAAATGTGGGGTCGGGGTGTTGCACATCATCTTAATTTTCTCCAAATAAGATGGCACAATTAGATATTCTCCTCTATAAACACCATTTCTTATTCAATAACTACAGTTAGGCGTGGAGGCCATATTGAGTGGTGTAAGCCATTGACATTGTAATATTATTCCTACACGAATACTAAGTAGTAGCAACGAGAGAACTAAAACCCTACCTTCCTCATTTGAAAGAAAAACCTAGTAAATTATCTATAGTATAGGAATAATTTCTTCATTCATTTTGAAAAGTTAATAGAGAGGGTTTTCAATTATGTATGTTTTTATGCAACATCTTGGTTGGAATTTATTTTTTAATATTATAAAATCAAATTGACTTGGATTGGAAAAATGATTAAGGTACAAATCTTGTAATTATTTTCATATAAAATTAAATAGTCAAATAAAACATTTTTAGTGTGATAACACAAAAATGATAATGAGAGTCTAAAGTATAATCCAAATCCAATTGAATTATAACAATTGAAAATTGTCAAAGCAACTATATGTGTGTCATTTTATCATATAAAATAAAATTCATTGACTTATTTTT
Organism: Pinus taeda; assembly: GCA_000404065.3. NCBI lineage: Eukaryota > Viridiplantae > Streptophyta > Pinopsida > Pinales > Pinaceae > Pinus > Pinus taeda. The sequence continues at coordinate 410,740 of APFE030707220.1, read as the reverse complement.
TTAAATTTTCTCTATGTGGCCAATTTCTCTATGGCCTTTCTTCATTATGTTTTCTTTCGCTCAAAATATGTGAAATTAGCTTTAACCTTATAAATTATTGAAACCATATTCCAAATAGCAGTGTAGGTGAATCAATGCCAAATTCCATGTTCATCCATGCTCTATGTTAGATAAGGCATAGGTAGCATAATAGATAAAGGAAAGCCATTTGGAAGGAAAGTTACATGGTTATGTTGTGTGGAAGTGTAGAGGAAGCTTCCTCTACACAATGAAGGTACCTCCTTCTGAACTCTCAACATGATTTAATCAACTTCAAATAACGTTCTTTCTCTACAAATGTTGCCTCCTACTATAGAGAGAGAGAGAGTGAAAATACCCATACAACTAGGAGAATGAGAGACATGAATTTATATAGCCATACATTTATGAATTAGCAAGTTGATGTAGTTATTTCAATTTCAACGATTAGATTTTCTCATGTATATTAAATTTCTGGTATATATTTACACATTTTAGAATTCTCAATTTTTTTTGGAAGTGTAAAGAAGTTTGTGAATTACCATCATCCTTATATCTATTTGAGATTTCAAAATATATAAGGAAATTGCATAGGTATGATAAAAAGGAAACTCTTCCAATCTAATGGGTTGAAAAAATTCCAAATTTATGTAACATGTCATGGAAACCTAAATAAACACATCTCAAAATTAATTCCCAGAAACCTTTGATTTCATTGTGTCGGAGTGTGAAGGGAACTTGTAGAATTGCGAAAGTGTTTTATGAGCATTCCAAAATTTTGTAAGAATGTCCATCAGTATCTTACTTATTCTTGGTTTTCCTTCCATAAGAAATAAATGTCAACCCACATATATAAAGCATCCAACCAAAACATTTGTAAATAATCATGTACTATACTTTAATTGTCATTTTATGCTAGTAATAAAAAGAAATGGCAATTGAATGAATCACTTATTCCAAGTTCATTGTGGGTTGAAAATGCTTGATGCCGACTAGATATGATTGCACTAACACAACTTCAATGGCTACGTGTGTGAGGCATGTTGGCCGATGTCACATTCCACAATATGGGGGACTAGTTAAGATTATATGCATTCCAAAATTAAATTTTGACCAAAGGCATTAATGTATATCAGAATGACAGGATTATGGGTTCAAAATAGATGTCAAACTCCTCCTCTTCTGAAGTTGAAATGAGCTCCGATGTCAATTCTTGGTTGGGATTTTCTCCAAATGAAAGTACTAAATGGCATCTAGTTCTACAAACAAATATTTACAAAATGCCAAATCCTTTGACAAATGCATGGTTGGTCATTTAATGCTAATTCCATAAGTTAATTCTTTGGAATTACAATGAATGATTAGTAGAGTTATGAAGATTATGGGGATTTTGAGCTTTGAAAGATATAGAGATGGGCCAAGAATGTTTGTACTGGGCCTCATGAAGCTATCAGATGATTTGATGGATACAGTCAACAAGTGCGAAAATGTGGAGAATGGTGATTCTTCACACTTCTTCGCACTCTCGCACACTAAGCTTCCTTCAAACTAGGAATCATAATTTCTTTTATCTCCTTCTATGATAAAAAATAATTACATATATATCTCTTTCGGGCATACAAATATCTTGAAAAGCCGAACTCTTATGAAGAGACATACATAAATATTGGACTATCATATTCATAGGGAAACACATTTTGATTTTGTGTACATCAATTAATATGCTACGGTGATACACATATTAATAGAGCCTGTCATTAATATAATCTGATAAGATTCTTAATTCAATGTGGATGTTCGGATTGCACATCTCTCACACTTGAGTGAAGATTTGTGAGACACTTTCTAAATTAAAATATTGGTCTAATAGTGAGGAGACAAAGAGCTCTAGTATTGTGTGGAGTTTTAATTGAAAGCTTTCAATGTGTCGAGGAAGCTTCCTTTACCTTCAACATTTAGAATGAGGCTCTTCAAACTATTAAATGCACTAAACACTAAGTAGATATTATTTATTCTAGAGCTAAAGATACAGATTTTGGTAAAACTAATTAATCAAATATTGCACTTTGATCAAATTGATAAAAAAAATTACTGTAGTGTGGTAAAATTACTCAAACATCATTGCCTTGTCTATTACTTTTATTTGATGAAATTATTAGTCATTATTAAATATTGAAAAATATTACAAAATATTAAATTCCTCCATGGCACATAGATAAAGTCATTTATGTAAGGAGGGGGTGGGAATATTTCAATAGTGAGGGAGAATTTCATTAGTGATTTCTCTAAGAGTGACATTGAAACTGACATTGTGATGCTATGTGGAGGTGGCCTTCATTGTGCAGATTGCAAAGAGTTGAAGTGCAGAGGAAGCATGTGCAAGGAGGTAGATTTTGTTGTACTCAGTATGAAGTGTGGATGTGTAGAGGAAGTTGAGTTGAAACTATTAATAAGTTCAATAATAAGTTGAAACTAAATTTTAACATAAAGCATTTAACCCTCTATATCACGAATCAAAATCCTAGTTTTGCATCTCCTCCTAAATTCAACACTCACACTAAACAAAATTAAACTCTATATATACCTCTCTAACCCATGAATAAGCTAGGAAAAAAGACTAAACATATATTCCTCAAATTCCATCTTGATAGTTATTAAGTATAATTTTTTTATTCTATTAATAAAAAATATTATTATTTTTATTTTTATTATCAATAATTAATCTTTAATTAAACTTTATCAATGTAATTTGATTTTGAAGGTTTTCATTGCTAAAATAATGTATTCCTTTTAGTTTTATTTTCATCCCTAGAAAATCTCTGCACACTGGATCACATCCCAAGGGAAATCCCTAAATTAGCAAAGCCTAACTGTGAGGGCATCCTCGAGAATTGATAGTGTGACATCCAAATAGAACTAATGAGCAATAGAACCTGAGAAATTAAGCTAACTTGTAAAGTAGTTAAGGCTCAGTTAAAATTATTTTATAATTTATAAATAGAAATAACTATAATTATAATTTGTTGTATCTTATGAATAAAACATATTAATTTTTCTTCAATCGTAAGTAATCAAATGTAATTTGCAGATCTTAAGTATTTGACATTTTTAGATATCTTAGACATGTTGGTAGACTTTGATAAGCATTAAAACATTTATCTCATGATAAATTTCACATTGTCAAAAATAAAAACAACTATACAAGTTAACTAAATCATAAATTTATTTTAAATGGAGTCGTCTTTAGAGGGATTTTCAAGTGCCGAATCCACCCCAAAAAATCTTAAGTATTTTACATTTTAGATATGCTAGATATGTTGGTAGACTTTGATAAGCATTAAAACATTTATCTCATGATAAATTTCACAATGTCAAAAATAAAAACAACTATAAAAATTAACTAAATCATAATTTTTTGGATTTTCAAGTGCCGAATCCACCCCAAAAATGTGAGGTGAACTCTTGATTTGTGTTATTTAAAGTCATTTTAGAGAAACTAGACCCGAAAGGGGTTACCCATCAAGCTTATGAGTTCAATAAATTTAGAGAAAATAATATACCTGAAAAACTCACCTGAAAAGTTTCCAAAAAGTCTAACTACACACAACTCTATTTGAAATTATTATTATTGTTAACCATGGGGATTGACCAACACTTTACCATATAAATCCTTAATTTGTGTATCGGGGTTTGTTACAATATCATAGGTCAATGTCATGGATTAGTAATGCCACATGTCCGAGAAACCATAACTCTTGTCCAGAAGTCTAACTACACACAACTCTATTTGAAATTATTATTATTGTTAACCATGGGGATTGACCAACACTTTACCATGTAAACCCTTAATTTGTGAATAGGGGTTTGTTACAATATTATAGCTCAATGTCATGCATTATTAATGCCACATGTCCAAGAAACCATAACTCTTGTTCACATGACTTTTTTTTTAAATAAATATATTTAATTAAAGTGATATAAAGGGCACAATCACATTTAAAATAAATGTGAGTCGTTGATCTATAACAATATTCGGAGTCGTCTAATGAGGCGGAGGAATTGCCCTGATGGCCAAAAGTGGCTGGAATCTAGGTAAAAAAATTTCAATTGCCTGGATGGTCAAAAGTGGCTGGAATATCGGTAAAAAAAATTCAAAAAATCTTGTAAAGGCAGCATTTGAATCGTGTTTTTGATGGTGGCGCCATCAAAAATGCCTAGGACACCTAAAATTTTGAAGTTTAACAACTATAATTTGGATTTACAAAATTCCTTGCCGGATTTTCTCTAAATATGATCGGAATTTCCATAACTTACCGGCTAACTCCTCTGCCTCGTTAGACTACGCCACAATATTCACCTCACTTTACTATGAAATTCTTAATTTGTAAACAATATTTATTACAATAACATAAAGAACTATCACAACTCAGTAATACCACACCCATGAAACCACAATTAATATTGAGATTAATTTTTTAAATTAATTAATTTAATTAAAATGAAATAATTATTTTTAAAATAAATCTGAGCCTTTTATTTATGAATACTATACAATATGTTCTAGAATATCATTGAAACTAGTCTATTTAATAATCATCCATAATTAAACTAAAACTATAAAAATCCCATTCCAAAATAAAAACACCTAATTAATTAATTAATTACTCGATAAAATAAATAAAAACCTTTATAAAACTTTCTAAAAATCAATAATTTTTATTATCACTTATTTTTAAATTAAAGATCAATCCCTTGAATCTAGTATAATATAAAAGAAAAAATTATAATTATAACTCTTAATAAATTATTAATAAAAAATTTGAATAGTTCCTTAATCGTTAATTAAAAACTATAATTATAACTCTTAACCGATTATCAATAAAAAATATTCAAAACTATAATTATAAATCTTAACTGATTATTAATAAAAAAAAAATATGACTAGTTACTTAATCATTAATTAACATTAAATGGAATCATATACATTACTTCCTAGGTCCAACTAATAGCAACAGTCAAGCATGCTAAACCTTCCTAGGTACAACTAATAACAACATTCCACCCTGTTAAACCTTCAAACCTCCAGCTCGAGACTCAAATATTAAAATCCTTCTTCTCAATGCGCCCTCGTAAATGAAACGCTCCATATTCATAGTGCCAGGCTGGTATTTAGAGTGTAAGTCGCCAGACTGGTTTTTAGAGTCTTTGTTCTCACTCCTCTCCTTTTTATATGGATCTTTCATCCCCGAAAACCGGAAAATGGAAACCTTTAATGGAAACTTAGGTCCGTAATTTTTATATATATATCATCCTATAGCTATAGCTATAGCCTTACGGTCTTCTAAATCATTCTGGTGAGGTCCACAAAGAAGCTACTTACCTTACACCAATGATCCAGGGATTCAGGTGAGTCTTGCATATCTATGTCTTCCCTTTCGCCTCCATATACCTTGTTGTCTCTTTTCTACCTTGTTGTCTCTTTTCTAGGATTTTCTGTTTCGAAGGTTTCGTAAGCTCTAGGTTCCTGGATAACTAGCCCAGAGATTCGAACCCTCGCTTCGTAGATGCATAACATTTTGAACTCTGCCGGTGAAGATATGCCGCATAGAGGTAATAACAGAGATTCAGGTATTGAACCCACAAACACTGAAGAACGAAGAAATCCTGTTCACTGTGGTGGGAGCTCTCTTATTCCACATGCCTGTCACACAGCAGGTCCTCTCTTATTCCACAGGCCTGTCACACAGAAGGTCCTGTCGTGACGACCTGCTGTGTGATAGATCTGTGGAATAAGAGAGCTCCAACCACAATCAACAGCCGCTGGGTTTCTTCACTCTTCAGTGTCTGTGGGTTGAACACCTGAACCTCCGTTATTACCTTGCGGCATATCTCCACCAGCAGATTTCAAAATGCTATGCGGCATATCTACGAGCGAGGTTCGAATCTGTGGGCTAGTCATTCACGAAGCTAGAGCGTACAAAACCTGTGAAACAGAAATAAACCTAGAAAAGAGACAACAGGGTATATGGAGACAAGTCAGAAGAATCCGTGGATCATTGATGTAATGTAAGTAGCTTCTATGACCAGAATGATTGAACAGAGTGTCCTCAACTGAAGAGGGCCACTGTAAGGTTATAGCTAGTATCACATATGATGAGATATATATAACTAGTGGTGAAGATCCTAATGCCAACATTATGAGAGGAGGATTAAGGAAATACATAGGTGTGACGAGTATTAGTAGCAAGTAGATCGTTTTAACTTTCCTCAGTATTCTGCTCACATCAAAAGCATAATAGAAGGTTGATCTCCTTCGGAAATTGCGGTCAACATTAAGTATGTTGTGCGAAGGGCTGCAGAAAACATAGCGCCTCTAATTAGTGTGGCGAACAAGGGTCAGGAGTTAGAAGTCCATGGATGGGAAGTTTCTCCTGCAATGCCAGACTGCCATCATTACTACTGCTTCAGCCGCATTGTTGTCTTCCAATATAGGTATACATGCTCAAATTGTATACCTTCGTTCTTTTTCTTTGTATAACTGTGCAGATCCTAGGTATCCCTGGAAGCCCATTACATTAATTTCCACCGAACAAAGAATTTAAAATAGAAAATGATGAATGGGGATCATTCTACCCGTCAAACCCTTAAAGTCCTCGCCTGGATGGCAGCCATCTGTCATAGTGCGCGTATACCTCACTGCCACCATTCGACATGGTAGTCCGATGAACCCAATATTAGTTGGCGCGGACTACATCTCGCTCGAGGCGCACCCATAACCTGATTTGGCTGATCTGTTCAAGTCTCAAAGATGTGGTAGATGCGACCATTCGACTTGGTAGTCGGATGCACCCAATTTCAGTTGGCCAGGACTACACCTCCCTCTAGGCCCACCCATAAGTTGATTTGGCTGATTTGTTTAAGTGTCAAAGATGTGGTCTAACCTTTAGATCATAAGCTTTGGTTCCAACAGTTATTATTATAGTTTAGATATTTGCTTGCTAGTTGCTTCAACATGGTGTTTTCAGTGGTTTCTTCCATTGAAAAAGAAATGTGGTTGATGCTTATTTTTTTTTTATATCATTGTTATTTTTTATTTTTAAGGCCGAAAAATAAGATATAAGACAGAATGTTCTTATAATTTAATATGATGTAGAAAAACTAATTTAATTGAGTTATAGTTTGTGTTTTATCACACTTATTTATTTCAATACTGAGCATATATCTTTTAAAAAATAGAAGCTGATTCTATGCTAACAAAGTTTCTTATATTTATAATTACTAATCTTTATGTTAAATATATAAATCTCATATTTAAAGAAGAGATGATTTCACAAAAAGTTAATCTGATTTTAGTTTCCATTTATTTCAATATTGAGCATATATTCCTTGATCTATAGAAACTGATTCTAAGGTAACAAAGTTCCTTATATTTATAATTAGTAATCTTTATGTTAAATATATAAATCTCATATTTAAAGCAGAGAAGATTTCACAAAGAGTTGATCTGATCCATATTAATAACTTTTTAAGGATTTCTAATAGCATTTTAAAGAAATAGTTAATAATATTTTTAAAAATCTAATTTAATTTTGATATTAATTAATTAGATTTTTTTTTTTATAAGTTGATTTATGCTTCTCAATAACTATATTATGAATTTCAAAATCAATATCAAAATATATTCAATCACATCACAAACATAATAAAAATATTTTAAAAACAAAAAAGTGAATATATTGAAGTTTTAATAATAAAGATATCTCATAAAAATTAATAAACTTTTAATTGAAGTTAAAATAAAAAATGTCTATTTGAAATTTCAATGGTCTCAAATTATAATATCATAAAAAATAATATCATAAAAATAACTTTTTAGAATATATAAATATCTAATTAACCTTAAATACACAATGCCTATTGGATTTTTAGATTTAAATATTTTATAATATAAAGTATTCAAATTATTATTATTTATTCCAGAGTTGAAAATCATATATAAAAAAAATGTTTATATTTCTATTTTAAATAAATATAAATTATATAAATTAACAATTAAGTTCGTTTTTGTTTGATTCGGTTTTTTAGAACAATAATATCTTTTATTTACATAAAAAAACTATGAGTGTTATTTTTAGATATATTCATATAAAAATATGTTTTTATGTATTTTTAGATAATATAATAATATAATGAAATAATTGAATTTTATCATTACATTAAAATTTTTAGATATTTATGTCTCAGATCAAATTAATATATAAATTGTAACCAAGTATTGAATTTATATATTTAATTCGTTAAAAAAACGAAAATAAAAAGATGCAATCAAAAAAACATAAAAGAAAAAAAAAAAAAAGTAGTCAGAAGAAAAATTCCCATTACCCTCTATAAAATAGGTATCCATATATAAAAATAAGTATTAATTTTACAATTATATTTTCCTTTTGTTTTTCTATCTATTTCTCACTTATGGCCATAAAAAGAACTGAATCGATATTAACTCATTTCATTGATCCAATTATGTAATCTTGATACCTGCAGTTATGCCCGATTCGATTTCTAATGGTGCTTACGCAATAGTACCAGTGCGAAGAAGGCAACGCATAAAGGTCGCTGCCCGTGGTGCAGGAAGCATTAAAGCCGCTAACGCTAGAGGGCGTCAATTACCAAGAAAAATGGATGTCCATCAAGAAGTGAAGAGATTGTGAAACTTATTAATCACCGGATTTAGCGTGCTCAATCTGAATTCTGGCTGGCCATGCTGAATCTGGTGATAAATATCGGTTTTTCTTGGTAATTGATGCCGTTTAGCAGTTCTAATAAGCCACTTTTATGAGTTGTTTTATTCTCACAGGTATTATTATGTAATCAGCATTAGGAATCGAATCTGCATACCTGCAAGGACCAAGATTAAAGAACTGGATTACTGAAACGAGAGAATTTTGATTTAATTTTGTCTAATACCACAAGTCAGAAATAAAAAACAAAACTATTTGTTTTTACAAAATTAATACATATTTTTATATAGAGTAATGCAAAAATTTTACCTGATATACCAGGGTTGATAATTTTGTACAACTATTTATTCCTTTACTTTTTAATATTTTTCAAAACATTAGTTAATTATTATTATGATTCTTCTTCAAATGATCATGAATAATCATAAGTAGAATGGTGGCAGTGCCCCATACCCACACCATGACAGACAGCTGCCATACATAGCGACCTTTAAGGTTAAAATAATATTTATTCATTATTTTTTATTTTAAATTGTTTTTAAGTGAAAATTAATCTAATGCCCTTCTATAAACACCTAGAATACCTAAATTGTTTTTAGGTGAAAATTAATATAACTCTTTTCTGTGAATACCTAGAATATTTACATTATTTTTAAGTGAAAATTAATCTAATGCTCTTCTATGAATATCTCGAATTTCACAAGCATATAAAAAACACAATAAAATGCTAAAATTTGAACGTACATACTTATATGGGAAGACATCAATGAAGTTGAACCAGTATTAATGGTGGCAGCCATCTTCACTGGACGAATCGTTCCAAGAGGTCCCAAGATGTGTTTTTTTATTTTATTTTCATTAATAGATTTTTGTTTTAGTGGGAGCACTCCAACTCTAATGGCCAGGCAGCCATGAGATAAACTTTAAGACCTCCCAAGAAATTTGCAAACTGCAGAAAACCTGCAGACCGAAGGGACCAGGAAATAGAGAGGAATGATAGAGGAGGAAAGCGGGGGAGAGATCCCCTCCTATCGAGATGCAAACATAATGTTAATACCAGTCCTCGGAGCGAGATGGCAGGGAGAGAGCAAAGGTAAATGTTTACCATGTGCGACGGAGAAACCAAGATTCATCATACCGATGAACAAAGTGGAGGGATACAAAAGTTACATGAAAGACCATGCACTAATATGTAAGTTCATTATAGTATGGCCGACATAAAAGGGCCTCACCAAATGGATTCAACAAAAATGGCAGCCCTGAGGCCATATCAAGCTCAAGTTGGGAGCTAGAGGCTTCTTCGTAGTAATATTCTCGAACCTGCAAGACAAAGAAAAAGTATTTAAAAATGGTCCTTACTTTCATTATAATGTTGGATTGTTTATGAGATACTCAGAAGAATGTTATGAGCTAGACAAGGAAAAAATTTTGGTAGCCTCGGTGTGGGTTAGGTTATTTGTCTTCCCAACACTTCTGGGACCTAGAGATACTACAGGGTTTAGGAAATACGATAGGCATATTTGTCAGAATAGCAGAAAAGACAAGAAAAAGAAGATATACTTTAGATGCCAGAATATAAGTTTACATGAATATAGCTAAACCCATCCCAAACACAGTGGAACTAGAGTACATGAAGAGGTCTTGTAGTAAACCCTAGACTATGAACACATCCCATTCAAATGTAGAAAATGTCATGAGTATGGCCACCTATTTAAGGAGTGCCCACTGAATATAGAAGAGGGAAAGTACATGCATAAACAGTAGAGGAAAAATCAAGAAGACCAGAAAGGGTTTCAAGTAGTGAGAAGTAAAAGAAGATAAGTGAGAGAGAATACAAGTAGGGGGGGAATAACAACAAGCCTAGCCAAGCAGAACAAACAACTTCGATGTACTATAGGAAGAATAAGAAGAAGATAACGAGGTCCAAATAATGGACTGTCAAGGGGAAAAATGAAAGGAAAGTAGCTCAAGTCAAGGCAAACTAAAACCTAAGAGGAGAGCCCAAAGTGAGCCAATATAGAAGGAGGAGAAGGGAGACATAGAGAAGATGGATAATACTACAATGGAAATAGATACAAGTAGGGGAGAAGTAAACACGAAAGAAGAGGTGTTAAGGAAAATATTGAATGAATTGAGACACCTAGATGAGTGATTCATTCCAGAAGACCAAAAACAACTATACAGAGAAACATTCCAGCAATATCAAGCTAAATAGGGGTAGGGGAAGGTGGAGACGGTAGAACAATTGGGGTTGCACCATGAGAGCACCCAAGATTATCCAAATAAAATGAAAGATGGAAAGAAAAGACGTTGAAGAGACCTAGAGAAATCTATACAGATTATGGGAGAAATTATAGTGAAAACAGGGAGGGTAGTACCACTATTGGCGGTATTTCATCAAATAAACCAAGTAACCCAATGATAATTACATCCTGGAATATAAGACGCATTAATAGCAAAGGGAAAGAGAGACACTTAGTTGAAAGACTAAGAAAATAAAAAACTCAACTCATGTTGCTACAAGAAACAAAAATCACAGCAGGGAGAATGGAGGAAATACTAAGAAAAATAAAGCCAACGTATGAATGCATGACCACAGATGTGAAAGGCATCGTAGGAGGTATAGAAATATTGTGGAACCCAGTAGAGATCACAATAGATCTCTACTGGACCCAGAGATACTACAGGGCATAGGAAATACGATAGGCATATTTGTCAAAATAGCAGAAACGACAAAAAAAGGAAGATATACTTTAGATGCCAAAATATATGTTTACATGAATATAGTTGAACCCATCCGAGACATAGTGGAACTAGAGTACATGAAGAGGTCTCGCAACAAACCCTAGGCTATGAACACATCCCATTCAAATGTAGAAGATGTCGTGAGTATGGCCACCTCTTTAAGGAGTGCCCATTGAATATAGAAGAGGGAGAGAACATGCATAAACAACAGAGGAAAAATCAAGAAGACAAGGAAGGGTTTCAAATAGTGAGAAGTAAAAGAAGACAAGTGAGAGAGAATACTAGCGGGGGGAGGGGGGGAATAACAAAAAGCCTAGCCAAGCAGAACAAACAACTTCGATGTACTAATAATAAGAAGAAGATAACAAGGTCCAAACAACAGACTATCAAGGGGAAAAAGGAAAGGAAAGTGGCTCAAGTCAAGGAAAACTAAAACCTAAGAGGAAAGCCCAAGGCAAGCCAACAAAGAAGGAGGAGAAGGGAGACATAGAGAAGATGGATAATACTACAATGGAAATAGATACAAGTAGGGGAGAAGTAAACGAAAGAGGAGGTGTTGAGGAAACTATTGAATGAATTGAGGCACCTAGATGAGCGATTCATTCCAGAAGACCAAAAACAACTATACAGAGAAACATTCCAGCAGTATCAAGTTAAGTAGGGGTAGGTGAAGGTGGAGATGGTAGAAAAAATGGGGTTGCACCACGACAGCACCCAAGATTATCCAAATAAAATGAAAGGTGGAAAGAAAAGATGCCGAAAAAACCTACAGGAATCTATACACATTATGGGAGAAATGATAGTGAAAACAGGGAGGGTAGTACCACTATTGGCGGTATTTCATCAAATAAACCAAGTAACCCAATGATAATTACATCCTGATATATAAGAGGCATTAATAGCAAAGGGAAAGAGAGACACTTAGTTGAAAGACTAAGAAAAGAAAAAACTCAACTCATGTTGCTACATGAAACAAAAATCACAGCAGGGAGAATGGAGGAAATACTAAGAAAAATAAAGCCAACGTATGAATGCATGACCATAGATGTGAAAGGCATCGTAGGAGGTATAGAAATATTGTGGAACCCAGTAGAGATCACAATAGATCTCTACTGGACCCGGAGATACTACAGGGCATAGGAAATATGATAGGCATATTTGTCAAAATAGCATAAACGACAAAAAAAGGAAGATATACTTTAGATGCCAAAATATATGTTTACATGAATATAGTTAAACCCATCCGAGACACAGTGGAACTAGAGTACATGAAGAGGTCTCGCAACAAACCCTAGGCTATGAACACATCCCATTCAAATGTAGAAGATGTCATGAGTATGGCCACCTCTTTAACAAGTGCCCATTGAATATAGAAGAGGGAGAGAACATGCATAAACAACAGAGGAAAAATCAAGAAGACAAGGAAGGGTTTCAAATAGTGAGAAGAAAAAGAAGACAAGTGAGACAGAATACTAGCGGGGGGGGGGGGAATAACAAAAAGCCTAGCCAAGCAGAACAAACAACTTCGATGTACTAATAATAAGAAGAAGATAACGAGGTCCAAACAATGGATTATCAAGGGGAAAAAGGAAAGGAAAGTAGCTCAAGTCAAGGCAAACTAAAACCTAAGAGGAAAGCCCAAAGCGAGCCAACAAAGAAGGAGGAGAAGGGAGACATAGAGAAGATGGATAATACTACAATGGAAATAGATACAAGTAGGGGAGAAGTAAACGAAAGAGGAGGTGTTGAGGAAACTATTGAATGAATTGAGGCACCTAGATGAGCGATTCATTCCAGAAGACCAAAAACAACTATACAGAGAAACATTCCAGCAGTATCAAGTTAAGTAGGGGTAGGCGAAGGTGGAGATGGTAGAAAAAATGGGGTTGCACCACGACAGCACCCAAGATTATCCAAATAAAATGAAAGGTGGAAAGAAAAGATGCCGAAGAAACCTACAGGAATCTATACACATTATGGGAGAAATGATAGTGAATACAGGGAGGGTAGTACCACTCTCGGCGATACTTCATCAAATAACCAAGAAACCTAATGATAATTACATCCTGGAATATAAGAGGCATTAATAGTAGAGGGAAAGAGAGACCCTTAGTTGAAATACTAAGAAAAATAAAGCCAATGTATGAATGCATGACCATAGATGTGAAAGGCACTGTAGGAGGTATAGAAATATTGTGGAACCTAGTAGAGATCACAATAGATTATTTGGTGGGTATGAAAAGAATCCTCATGGGGCAGTTTCAGCTAATTGGAAATAGAGAATGGTTTTTAGTATCTGCAGTATATGGATGTCATATTCGAGTGGAAAAACGAAATGTCCTCCAACAAGTACAAAAGCTACGTAAACTTCATGAGGTAGAACTTTGGGTGATAGCAGGGGATTTAAATTTAATATCATCAACAGAGGAGAAAAGAGGACTACAAGGAGAAGAGATGGAAATGGAGAGATTCATGGATCTTTAAGAAGAACTAAAACTAGTAGACATCCCAACTGTAAATGGAAAATATACATTGAATAATAGAAGGGGAGGGAGCTGACAAATAGCCTCTAGGTTAGATAGATTCTTTGAAACATAACACTTTACTCGCAAAGACAAATTCTATGAAGCATCAATTCTACTGTCTAGGGTTAGACCACTGGCCTATCAAACTAGAAATAGAAATGAATCAAGGAAACCAGAATAGACCCTTTAGGTTTGAGGCATTTTGGCTAAGAGAACCAACCTTTATAGAAAAAATGAAGGAATGGTGGAAAGGGAGTTAGAATGAGATAGGAGGAAGAAGTCCAATGCACACTTTTCAACTCGGACTAAAAGGTCTAAATGGGAAAATAAATAAATGGAAAAAGGAATAATTTGGTAACATACAGAAGGAACAGGAGATAATCCAAACAAAGATGAAGAAAATACAGTAGGAAATAATCAATGAGGGTAGAAGTGAAGGTCTCGTAGAAGAGGAAGGGCTACTACTTAACAAATTGGAAGAAAGGAGACAATAAGAGGAAATCCTATGGAAACAAAAATCAAGAATCCAATGGTTAAAAGGAGAAAGAAATACAAATTTCTTCCGTAAAGCAATGATACAACATAGGCAGCAAACAAAATTTTCTCCCTAATGGATCAGCAAGGCAATCGGCTCATCCAAAAGGAAGAAATGGAGAATATGTTAATACAACATTTCAAAGGGCTCCTGACAGAACCAAAATAATATTAGAACGAGGGATACTATTCATGAAAGCATTCAACATATCCCCAATTTGGTGAATTGGGGATGATAGGGGCAAGACAATTAGAGTCTACCATCGAAGTTTAGTTTGATGAATTTCTTCTGCAATCTTTTGAATTGATTTACTTCCTCTCCTTTGGTGGTGTGGTGGTTCCATGAAGATGTGTGAAGCATGATTGGTTTTAGGTTTAGGTGAGTCATTATATTTTCTTTCTTTGGGTTAGTTTTCCAATCCTCCTTGAACAATTTCTCTGTCATAATAGTCTCTCAAATATTTTGGGTTATTTGGTTCCATTTTTCTTCTTTTTCTCTTCATCCTTCCTTGAAGATTAGTTTGTTTCTACTTTCCATATATTCTGCAGGACAAATCCTAGCAAGTGTCTCCAAGCACGGTTCAGGATTGTGCTCTGGTATGGCTTTTTCCTCCAGTTCTCTATTGTTGCTTGCATGTTATTTGGATTCCTGTCACTACTTTCAAAAGGTTGATTGTGTTGTTTCCATAGGTTGTTGCTATACTTAAAAGCATTGGTAAGGTGATCCATTTTATCTACTTGTTCTCGGCATAAGACGCATATCGATGGGCCTAGCATCCTTTTTTTTGCAGTTGGTCCCATGTTAATGCTTGACCATGGTGTAGGGTCTAGATAAAGAAAGCGACCTTCGACCATTTTTTTTCCTTCCATATGCTTTCCCAGTTATTTGTTTCTTGATGCCTGATATGTTCTGCTTTTAATTGATAACCTTCTCTAATTGTAAACATTTCTTTGATCCTATAGCCCCATCATAGAATGTCGGTCCTTTTTTTGATATTTTCCTGGTTTCCATTTCCATTTCATCTAGCTCCCATTGGGGTGCTTCTGGCCAATCGTGTTTTTGTTTCCACTTTCTCCAGTATTCTATTGGGTCTATGCACTAGAACTTTTGCACTGTGTTTCCCCGTTGGAGATCGGTGAATTGGTGGATTTCTGCTAACTAAGGATGGTTGTTTAAATTTTCTCTCTGTTCCCGTGCTTCTTCCCAGAAGTTGGATTTTTCACCTCCTCTGATTTCCCAAAATCTATGGTTGTTGATCAAATCCCTATTGACACTAGCTAGGTTTAATATTGTTGAACCTTTCTTGTTGTTATGGCTTCTCAGCTTTTCTTTGAGAGACCTGGGCATGTCATACTTCCTCTCCCATAGTTTTTTTCCAAAGGTCTACCCCTCGGTGTATCCATATCCACAACAACTTTACTCCCATTACCTGATTTAGTATGTAGGGGTCTTGAAGTCTAAGGCCTCCATATTTTAGTCGTTTGCTAAGCCAACTCTAGGATAGAAGCACCCAATTTTTTACTGTGTTGTGCCCTTGCCATAAATTTTTTTTGAACATGTCTACCATTTTCTCGCAAACTGTTTTGGGCATCACTTGACTAGTTAGTTGGTATATCCAGATGGATTGTAATACTAAACTTAGGAGTATTACGCGACTTCGTATATTCAAAGTTCTAAATGCCTAGTTCTCCATTTTCCTTTGGAATTTTCCCAAGAAGGGTTTCCAATTAGCCACTCTGTTCTGCTAGTCATTTAGTATGATGCCTAGATATTTCGTAGGGAAATTTCCTATTCTGAATCCCATAGTCCAGAGGGGAACTTCGAATCTTGGTGAGGCAGGGATAGGATGGTTATTTGGAGATGACAGGGGCAAGACACTTAAAGTCTACGTGATGGACTATGGCAACGCGAAAAATAATGAAGTAATGCTTCACGCCTTGAAGAAAGGGTTGGAAATTGTGATAAGAGAGCCATTTCAAAAACTATATGTAGAGGTATCATTTATAGATGACTTCTCAAGGAATACATGGATATATTTCCTCAAGAAGAAATCTGAAGTCTTTCATAGGTTTAAATAATTTAAGGCTCTAGTGGAAAACTAAATAGAGAAGAAGATAAAGGTGCGAGGACACATAATGGTGGAGTGTTTTGTAGTAAGGAATTTGAAGAATTCTGTAAGAAGTGTGGTATAGCACGGGAGAATACTACTCCATTCACACCTGAGAAAAATCAAGTTGCATAAAGAATGAAAAAGACATTGATGGAAAGGGCAAGAAGCGTGCTCAGTGGTGCCAAGTTAGGAGAGGAATTCTGGGTAGAGGCGATGGACACAACATCTTACCTAGTCAACAAATCACCTTCATCAGCGTTTTAAGATAAGACTTCACAAGAGGTATGGACTCGTAAGAAACCCTCTCTTTCACATCTGAGGGTAATTGGATATGATGTATATGTACATGTTCCAAAGGAGAAAAGAACCAAGTTGAATAGTGAATCTGAAAAGTAAATCTTTATTGGGTATAAGGATGGTTTAAATGGTTATAAGCTTTGGAACCTAGTAACAAGGAAGATTGTGTACAACCAAGATGTGGTGTTTAGAGAGGTGAAATATGTTATTAAACATGAATTCCAACCAAAGGAACCTGAGAAGATAGAGTTTGATCTTAAGGAGGAAGAATTAGACTCTACAATGGAGGAGGAATCAGAAAATGAAGAGCCACAAACTCTGGGTGTGAGAAGATCAATTCAAGAAAGAAGGCAGTCGGAAAGGTATAGTCCATCTGCTTTCTATTCAATTTTTTTTTTATTTATTATTGACGATGATCCCATAACTGTGAAGGAAGTAGTAGATTCAGAGGATAGAAAACTGTTGAAAATAGCAACAAGAAATGCTAAATATAAAAGTGCTAAAAGTATCACTTCCATAAATAGAATTTTTGGATTCATTTCAATTTTAGTTAATCCCTAAACTAAAACTGTGAATTAAAATTCGAATTTTATCTTAGCAGTTGTTTGTAAAATAATTAATTAATTCATATTGAGTTAATTAGTTAAGGAAAATCAAACATGAAGTGTATGTGAGGACATGCAACAATTATTCCTTTGGTTGAGGAAATTATTCCTTAATTAAAGTAATCAGGATGAGTTGTACTTTGATTTGAAATTAGTTAGCTCAGTTAACTAAGTTAAGTCCAGTTAGATTAGTTCCAACAATTGGAGGAATTGATTGTGCATTTAGTTAGTTGATGCATGCATGCATGTAACTACTACACTTCAAATAACTGAATATTCTCTCATAAATAACTCAAACATGTCAGTTTTGTCAGAGACCCAGTTGAGATCAAATGGAGGGACAATGTACTATCAATTGCAGTAATATTCCATTGTGAATATCTCTTGAATGCAAAAAGAATTCATTCCTTGAGGATTGCACAATTATTTATGAGTTTAATGAGTTGGGTGAGGCCACACTTCACATAGGTGGCAGCATTGGACCCCAGGAAAAACTGCGCAAGGAAATAGGAGGCTTCGAGGGATAAGGATAGTCATATGTTGTGCTTATTTAGTCTGTGAGCAATTTTGAGGGATTGTACTGAGAGATGGATAGCTTCTGAGCTAAGGCTTTGTGTAATTCTGAAATAATTTCCACTTGTATGGTAATACAGAGATCGAGGTTTTTAGTTAAGGCTTTCCCCAGAGTATTCTTCTGTGTTCATGTGTGATTGTTTCTCATTATTTGTTATATGTGTTCCGATTGATCTTGCTCAAATTGATTAAGCTTCAACAAAGTTTGATTGTAGAAGTAGATCTAGTATTTTGTTTTAGTATATTGCATTATGAGGTGATCTATCATGGAAATTTATACATGGTATCAGAGCAAATGTGATCAAAGCGAAGAACAATATACAAAGAAGTTCGAAGTTTGAAGTTTGATTTTCCTGATTATAGAAATCGAGTTCTTATCACATATCAATTTCACCAATGACATTCAGTGGTTTGAGACTCAAGTATGCCCTTGATGGTAGCTCAAATTATATAGCCTGGAAGGATTGCGTGGAAGTGGTATTAGAGGACAATTGGTTGAAGGACTTCACTGATCAAGAAGTCCCCAAGCCCGCAACAACTAATGGCCAAGATTTGGCGGAATGGAAGAAATTTGTGGCTATAGAAAGGAGAATCCTCGTGGAGGGAGTTAGAGACCACATTCTCTCAAGCCTCCATGGGAAGGAGACACCGTATTCAATGTGGAAAACATTGAAGGACCTATATCAAAATAGCAGTGATCAGAGGAAGCTGGCGCTAAAAGACAAGCTTCAGAAAATAAAGTGTGAGAAGGGCAGAAACTTTGAACCCTGGTGAGGCGGGGACAAGAGGGTTATCTGGAGATGACAGGGGCAAGACACTTAGAGTCTACACAATGGACTATGGCAATGAAACAAATAATGAAGTAATGCTTCATGCAATGGAAAAAGGGTTGGAAATCGCGATATACTATCATGATTTCCAACCCTTATGGGCATCGATTATATGACATACAACCCTCATTCAACTGGGGGGCATGGTTATACTATCATTGTTGTGGATTACTTCTCTAAATGGGCCGATCGATGCCTACATACTCTGCAGACGGTAAAACGGTGGCTCAATTTTTATTCAACCATGTTATTTCCAGGTTCAACATACCTCAAGCCATTATCACCAACCATGGCTCCCATTTTCGAGATTACATGATGGCTGAGCTAACCTCTACATTGGGTTTGTGGCGTGAT
This sequence comes from Pinus taeda, assembly GCA_000404065.3. Classification (NCBI taxonomy): domain Eukaryota; kingdom Viridiplantae; phylum Streptophyta; class Pinopsida; order Pinales; family Pinaceae; genus Pinus; species Pinus taeda. The sequence goes on along the minus strand of APFE030707220.1, from coordinate 391,410 downwards.
GGCTCAACCCCATACTATCCTCAAGCCAATGGCCAAGTTGAAGCTGTGAACAAAGTTTTGGTTAAAATGCTTTAGCGTCCTATTGGGATGCATAAGTCAAATTGGCATCTCATGCTTTTTACAACTATGTGGGCTTATCGAACCTCGACCAAGGACACAACTAGTTTCACACCATTCCAGTTAGTCTATGGCCTAGAAGAAATGTTACTAATTAAATGCAAGATCCCTTCACTCAAGTTAGCTGTCGAACTTCTCCCCGAAATTTCACCTCACAAAGAGTGTCTGTTGTACCTAGAACGACTCAATGATACTCACCGCCTTGCTACTTTGGTCATCGAATATCAAAAGAAGCGAGTCAAGTCCCACTTTGATCAATATGTTTCCCCTCACGCATTTTTTGAAGGTGACTTGGTTTTATGATATGATCAGGCTAATGATAAGCTTAACCCATGTGGCATGGGCCCTACATTGTCATACGTGTGTTGCAAAAAGGGGCTTATGAGTTAGTTGATTATGAAGGAAATCCTTTAGATAAGCCTCGAAATGGGCTTTATCTCAAAAGGTACTATGCATATGTCATCTTGCATGGTCACTTGTGTACATTAGTGTGTCATTCATTTTTGTGTAGTGTGGTTTGGTGTGTTAGTTTTCAAATAACTTTCATGTTTACTATGTTTTTCTTCCTTTGTAGATGTCTGTGAATCCTCACATTGGTTTCACTAATGGTGCTTTCTGTAGTACCTGGAATCTATCCTCCGCGTCATGGGCCATTTATGGTCCTCATGGTGAGTTGATTGATCTTCAAGGTATTTTTTTAGGTCAAACAAATATTAACATTGCCGAATAAATGTGGTTATCGAATTGTTATTAGAAGCCATTTCTCTTGACATTCGGGAATTGGTTGTCAACCTAGATTCACAGCTTGTTGCCCTTCAACTCAATGGGAAATATTCCATAAAAAACCCTCTGTTATTGAGAATGTATCTACGTATTTGTCTACTAGAGCGAAATTTTGATTATATTACATATCATCATATTCCTAGACACATGACTACCTTAACAGATGCATTAACAAATTATGTCCTGGATAGACATTTATGAAACATGTGAAAAGATAAAACAAATCATTTGTACCATAGTAAACAAGAAAATACAGCGTATATGTATATATATAGCAGTAATGTTTGATACATCAAAACCCCAAAAAATAATGTGTTCAAATGACATCTGCAGCTCGCAATCCTCATATATCCATGGCACGCAAGCCTGAAAAATGTAAATGCTGAGCCTAGGAGCTAACTAGCATGGTGCTCATGGTAATAAGAGACTACTCGTGCTACACAAGTCAGCAATCGATGAATCTAATCTGATACACCCACTGTATGTCTCTGATATCGGCATGGGATATCTCCCACTCGAGCATACTCTGGGATCCCATGAGTCAACCCCTCAAGGTTCCTCGTGATCTCCTCCTCGTTGTCACCTCATTCCTAATAAGGAGTGACCTCAAACTGATGAACGACACACCTGGCTATCGAGGACATCCTGGCAGGACACTTTAGTCCAACATCTGCATTGACGAAATGAAATGTTATTAACATGTATATACCAAAAACAATTAAAAATCAAAAAATCAAAAAATTATTGATTTTCACCTTCATCATCATTTTCCTCTCCATCTAGAAGCAGCATGTCCCAACCTCCATGGAAGTCGGTCCCACTTTAGGGCCAATCCTCCACCATAATCAGCTGCAATCGTAACCACGAAAAAAACACAAGCTTATAGGACATATGTTGATTCCTAATAATTCGCCGCATCAAACAACTCCAACGGACCATCCATGGGTCTCGTGGCATCGATAGATCCACCTCAGTTAGCTTATACTAGAACAACGGAACCTGCTCCAAGAAGAAGGTTTCCAGTACAGATCCAAAGCAAAATTGCTTCAGATTCCATGCCATGGTTTTTGAAAGCTAGCGCTTCATGTTGATCTTCACAGCCTCTGCCCAGTTGAAGATCATCGATTTTGTGCAGTCAATAACGTAAATGAACTTCATGGGGCCCAACCACCCTGTTGATGGTCAACATGAGCACTCTAAGTGTAAGATCCCGCACGGTCATGATCTTGATCTTACCACTCTTTGACTTGAGAGCTTTTGGGCAATATTCAGTGAGCAATGTAGATATGGTTTCCCTAATTACCCATGACCCATATAGATTGACTGGTTCTCCCCTTCGGAATAGTCCTGTAATGAGGTATATGTTTGAAGTTTCCAACTCCAACTCTTGGTCACCAACGACAAATATTTCGAGATTTGGGTCCCAGAGACTAATCAAGTACCAAAGCAGCTCAGGTTTAGCCTGCATGATGCAAGGTAAACCCTGCAATACCCAGGATCTTCAAACCATGCATATAAGAATGCATCTCAGCTTTTCCCCAATCAAAATCTATCATATGGTTCACGACCAGAACCAACCATTTTCATACAAAAGTTTCTCCTTGAATTGAAACTTGTCAAAACATAAAATTCAAACCAGTTTTTAAAAACTCGAACCTGGCAACTTAACTTACCTCTGTTAGGTTACCCTTTCCACAATTCCACTCCAAGAAGTAAAATATGATAAAACAGACACAGAAACAATAAGGTAAGAACTCGTATGAATAAGGTGCCACGTCCACCACTGATTATATTGCAATTACCCGTAGCAACGCTCTTTTGAGCTGCACTTGTAATTTCAACTGGCCACTACACGTAGTTGGGAGCCCTCTCTCTGCGCAAATAGCTATATTTTCACTGCACTTCGAACTTCGACAAAAAGGAGATAAGGAAAATAGCAACGCATATGCAGCCACACATATAACTCTATATTCAACCAAAGGAATAATGAAATCCACCATGCATAATAATGAAACTAACTATGTATTCGATCATGGCATAAGAATGATAATCATTTAATAACCAACTAACTCCGTATTGACCAGAAGAATAAGGAAAATGCCACGCATGGTATTCTTTTAACTAGAAATTGCGTCGGGTTCGAACCTATACCGCCACTTTAGCCAAACTACCTTAATTATATACACAGGTAATATCAAGCCTTTTAATACATAGCGAATTAAATTATAAAATAAATGCATCCAGGGTAATAGGAAATCGATCATTTATGGGAACGCTGAGAGGAAATGTAGTCATAATTCTTCTGGCACGCCCTCCCTCTGCCGAGAGCTTTAGCTACCTCTTTATTTATATATAATAATGGATAGGTCTTCTCAGACCTTATCTCTTACAAAAAGCAGGCTTTGCATAATGATTTAAAGCATAAAAGCTTTATTACAACTTATCTATCTATGATATAGATAGTATCTCTACTCTTATCCCCTTATTTTCTTAACTAATCCCATACATAGAAATCCTATCCCGAATTTTGCTCCTATTTTATTAAAAATAACAATTTAATTTATAAAATATTAAAAATTATCACACCCCCCTTTTATCACATATTTACAAATGAAAATTGCCTTGATGCTCCTGCATCACTGCATCCTTGGTGTAAGAAAGAATTTGAGGAGCCCACAGTTCCTCAAATCTTCCAAGCAATTTGGGTCAGCGATTTCTTGGGCGTCCACATCTTCATGCTCGCATTCTTTTGAGTGCACCATTTTTAATGATTCTTTCCTGCAAAAACCATTTAAATTAGTCGATAATCATCTTTAGCATTTAAAATTCAGATTCAAATGTTGGATTTAGGAGAAAGTTGTGTTTTCCCTTTATTCACAGTGTTGGTGTGCATATTTTAAAAATAGTTTCATCAATGGCACGAGAGTTTTCTTTAGCAACCCTCGATCGGTGCAATTTCGTGCTCGAAAATCACGTCGACTGAGGGCAAATTGATTTTGCCAAAATCTCGATCAGAAATCAAAAAAATGGATGAAAATAGGAATAAACACTACGAAAATGAAGCCTAAGGACATATCTCTTCTGGCGATTAACCCCATGGATCTTCCACAATATGCTCTAGAAATATTAGGGAACAAGAGGGTAAAACAATTTTCACACAAAGATAAAATGGTAAATGGTAAAAAATATTTACTTTTTCCTCCTTTTATTCTGCTTTTCATGACATATCAAGGTTTTTAAGTATTTTTAACCTATTTTTCCTCAAAAATTGGACAATGCATTTACTTTTGTGTAGCAACAAGTGAAAGAATGATCGATGATGATAATGGGGTCATGTTTCAGCTCTTTTCTCAACTCATAAAATTTTAAAAACAGTTGCATCGACGACGCCAGAGGTAGTTTTAGCAACCCTTGATTGGCATGATTTTGTGCCTGAAAATTGTGTCGACTGAGGGAAATTTTTTTTTGCCAAAATCTCCCTCAGAAATACAAAAAGTGGATGAAAATATGAACAAAGACTATGAAAATGAAGCTTAAGGGCATGGCTCTTGCCTGTAACTAGTGGCTTGGTGATTGACCTCGTTGATCTCCTCCAATATGCTTCAGAAAAATTAGGGCACAAGAGGGTAAAACAATTTTAACACAAACGTAAAATGGTACATGGTAAAAAAATATTTACTTTTTCCTCCTTTTATTCTGTTTTTCATGACATATCAAGGTTTTTATGTATTTTTAACTTATTTTTCCTCAAGAATTGGACAATGCATTTACCTTTTGTGCAATGATAGGTGAAAGTATGATCGATGATGATGCTAGAGTCATTTTTCAGCTCTTTTCTCAATTTGTAAAACTCATATGAAAAGATTGCAGAGTATTTTTCCCTTTTGACTCGTTAAAGAAAATAAAATGGGGAGGTCCACTTTCAGCACTTTTACGACCTTTTAAACATGAAAAGGTCGTCGAGGTCTTGTCATTTTGAACCTGTTAAAGGCTTTAAAACATCATTCACCTAGTATATGTTTACCCCTTTTTCAGGCTGGGATGGACTATTTGCGAAAAAGGTACTCCTTAACTGAAATGGTCAAGCGGTTATCTCAGGTATTGTTTTTTCTATGTTTTCAGGCTCGAGAGACACAAATGTACGAAAAGGGACCATGTGGATTTTTATTTTCTGTCTTTTTAAAACTCTTTAAACATGAAAAGGATATTGAGTACCCTTTTTTGGACTCGTTAAAACACTAAACGACATCGAATTCGTTGCCATGATGAGCATGAGCTTCTCCTTCCTACAACTTGTTAAACTTACTAGGTCGGACTCATCTGAAGGATGGACTTATAGTTCAAGCATATGCTATCCCCTTTAAGCTTGTGATTAAAAATAACTGGGGTACTCACCAGAAATGGTGGGGGAAAATTTGGAAATCTTATCGGTTGTGTCAGCAGCTCACTCTTGAACATGACACTTTCTTCTTCGTGTCAGGTTCAGACATCCTCCTTTGATCATTGACCTTCCTGGGTTGGGTCATTCAGTTTTGTCTTCCATTTGATCTCTGCCATGTCACCATGACCATTGATGCTATGGATCCAACAACTGCCAAACTATGAGTCATGTCACTGATATGTTCAAGGGTTGTCCATTTATAGTTACACTTACCTCTAATTCTTTGTATCATCCCAAAATCATTTTTCATCCCTTTGTCTTGCGTCGATGATGTGGGATACATCATGGCCCTCTTTTGACACAACTACTTCATGTTGGCTTCAGCTCATTATCTAGAAAGTTGACCGAGAGACTCCCTTCCAGTTCCTTACATCTTGCATGCCCTAATGGCATGTTCTTCACACTTGACGACAAGTTCACATCATTGTCTTTTGATCGAGTGATTTCACGGGTGTTCAAATTCAGTTCCTTTATTCACATTTTGTGAATTGTGTTCATGGTACCTTGAGGACCATTGTCACTATTGGTGGTTTCTCTCGTGCTTGTTAACAGTTTACATCATTGACTGGTAATCAAGCAATTTTCTAGCATGTTTGATGTCAAGACATCTATTCACATGTTAGAATTTGTACTTTGATTGGGTCGTGTTGGATTGCAAGACCTTGGGATAAGATTACAAATGTCTAGGTTGCGAGGCAATGTGACATGATTATGCTGATATGCATGTCTCTTGTAGATGGATGGTTGCGACCATACCATGAGATATCATATATGATCCTTATCTTTCGAATGGCTATGACCATACCTTGGTTTTGACATGATCCTCTTTATTGGATGGTTGCACCCACACTTGGATCCATTTACATGATCATCTCCTCGATGGTTGCATCCATACGATGATTCATGTATCAGTTGATAGAGATTCCAGTTATGTATATGTATTTGTACTTGCTTGCAGGTTCTCTCCGAAGGCAAACTACTATTCCCTGCACTGATTCGTAAAGCATTTCATCCCTCACTTTAGTTTGGCCTTCACATTTTAGGGGGCATCTGTTACACAATTTTTTTTCACTGTCTCTGTACTCCCCATTCCTTGATTTTGGATGACCTCTAGAGTGAACCCTGTATGCTTCCCCATCATGAAGAAAAACCCATTGTGTCCCTCTTCATGAGGAGAAAAATTCCCCTTTACATCATTTCCCAATACACTTTTGTTTTGCCCTATTTACAAGACTAGTGCTAATGAGAAGTGTCCTCCTCATGCTGATATGCTGGATTAATACCATCCCTTGTGTCGACCGAAGTGACTGAGTCGTTTTCCAGTTGTGTTGGCCCAATTTTGGAATTTTTTTTAAAAATAGAGCTGAAGCTTCCTGCTCTAGAAGTTTCATAACAGAAGTCTAGTAGATGGTTAAGCCAGATGGAGCTGAGGAGGTCAGTTTAGGCTCCTTTCCCCTATTAGGATGGAACTACCTCAAAATATAAGGCCTTCTCCCATGAGAAGAGGATCCACTCTCCTATATAAACCTCCATATTTCCCAAGCACAAGCTAGTGTTAGTGTGTATGTGTGATATTTGTGATTATACTCTGGTGGAAGAATGAAGTAATCAAGTTGTATATATCTTGTAGCCTTTCTAGTTGCATGAGGTAGAAGTGTGAATTTGGTTTAGAGTGAAGCCTAAAGGGAAGAGACTTGAGACTACTATTGTTTGTGGCCATCATGGAATGCTGATGGATGTGCGTAGGAACCCAGATTTGTCAAGGGAGAACATCAACATCAAGACAACGGTAGTAACCTCTCTTTGATTTACTATATATGCAACTATCGATTGATTTCTTACATAATGTGTCATATTACATGTTTATGTCTTAATGCTTCTTGACTTGTTAGGTAGGTTGAATTACAATTTGTCTATTACTTTGTTTTTTGTTGCTTGTTGCTTGTTTGTTTCAGGTGCTCAGAGAAGGAAACAAGAGTTAGATGGAGTGAGGGAGTAAGAGCTTCATAAAATGGGATAAGCGAATTAAGAGGTAGGCCCTCTCAATTGCTTCTAACCTAAGGAAATCTTCCATAGAATGTCTTGTTTGTGGCTAGACCTACTATCTGGCTAGAGGGAATTGTTTATGTCTACACTCGTAATTTTACTTCCGCACACCAAGACTTGTCAGCACCATTCTTCCCCAAGAGGATGCAAGCAAAAATCACCCGAAGGAAGTAGCTCAGAGCAGTCAACAACACCAACCTGAGCTCCTACATATGATGCAGAAGAGAACTTAAAAATGCAACTCATCAAGTTATAGAAAACAATTACTAGGCTTAGAGAACAGGCCAACAAATATAAATTTTTATTCCATTTTATCAGAGATGTAAACCATCAAGTGTGGGTTTCCAACATGAATTTATTGCTCATAAAGATGTTGGGTTGTGTTATATTATTTTCGTAACTATCCCATGTAGTTAACCGGGGGGTAAGAGGGGGGGTGGAGCCCCCCCTTCATTCTGCCGATTGCGTAGTGGAGGGGGGGGGTCATAGGGCATTTGAGGGGTGTGGGTAGCCCCCCTCTATGGGGTCCGGGGCAGCGCCCTGGAAAATTTTGTTTGTGGACCCTACATTAGGTTGAGCGGACCTCCCTATGCTTTTGTGCATGCTTTTCGGACATGGTTTTGGATGCGATGGTTTTCAGTCCATGTTATTGGATGCTTCGACATGTGTAAATATGTATTGTAACATTGAAAGGAACATAATGAAAAATCAAGCTGGTAGTCTTGGTTTTGGGATTCAGGAGAAAATCTCTGTGTATATGTGTTTTCTGTGTTATGCTCTCGCATTGTTTATTTTTGTGTTCTAGACTCGATGACAGAGCATATGAATGCATTTAATACTGTGGTAAGTTAGTTATTATCTATTGATATTAAAATTTTAGATGAGGATAAGTGCATCAGTTTTTTGTGTTCTCTACCAGATTCGTGGGATAGTCTGGTTATTGCAATAGGTAGCAATACAACTACCTTACAGTTTGATGAAATAGTCTCATCCTTGCTGATGAAGGAGATGAGACTAAAAAATATGGAGAGCTAGAATAGTGATACCTTGTTTGTAAGAGAATGATCCCAGAACAGAAACAAAAGTAAGTCATCGAGTGGGAGATCTAAATATCCAAGAAAACCTGTAAAGGTGGTGTGCTGGAAATGCGGAAAGGAAGGGCACTATAAAAGGGATTTAAAATCTAAATCTCCTGACAAAGGAAAGGGATCTGATGATTCACCTTTTGCAAAGGTGAAAACCACCTTAGATGAAGGTGGGGATGTGTAGTTCGCCTCTTCAAGTACACATGTAGATAGTGAGGCATGGTTGATTGACTCAGGTGCATCCTTTCACTTCACTCCCCATAAAGAGTGGTTCTACGAGTATGAGAAATACGATGGTGGTGATGTCTTCTTAGGGGATGATAGGAAGTCTAGAATCATTGTTCGTGGAAAAATAAAGTTGAAGTTGCAAGGTGGAAGGGTTAGAACACTTCCAAGTGTCCTGCATATTCCTGCATTGGCCCGAAATCTGATTTCTGTAAGCAAGCTGGATGATGCAGGTGTAAAAACAGTGTTCGAGAAGGATACTTGCAAGATGGTTTGGGGATCATTGGTATTGATGCGTGGAGTTCAGATTGGAACTCTAAACAAGCTACAAGGTAGCACTGTTATTGATGGGCTCAATAGTTCTGTGGTTCCTGAAAGTGGATCAGAAACTCTAGTGGTCTCTGGAGAGAAGACCATGTTATGGTATCAAAGGCTTGGAAATATTGGAGAGAGGGGCCTTCAAATACTTCATGGTAAAGGTATGGTAGAAGGTATGAGTAATAGCTCTCTGGATTTTGATTTCTGTGAAAATTGTGTATATGGGAAGCAAAATTGGTTGAGTTTCACCTCTGGTGGTAAGAGGGCGAAACAAATATTAGAACTTGTGCAAAGTGATGTGTTTGGACCTGTGAAGATTCCATCACTAGGTAAGTTTATGTACTATGTATCATTTATAGATGTCTTGTCAAGGAATACATGGATATATTTCATCAAGAATAAATCAAAAGTCTTTGACAGGTTTAAAGAATTTAAGGCTCTGGTGGAAACCCAAATAGAGAAGAAGATAAAGGTGCTGAGGATAGATAATGGTGGAGTGTTTTGTAGTAAGGAATTTGACAAATTTTGTAAGAAGTGTGGTATAGCATGACTAGAGATTACTCCATACACACTTGAGAAAAATGGAGTTTCATAAAGAATGAACAAGACGTTGATGGAAAGGGCAAGAAGAATGCTCAGTGGTGCCAAGTTAGGACAAGAATTCTGGGTAGAGGCGGTGAAGATAGCATGTTACTTGGTCAACAGACCACCTTCATCAACGTTGGAGGATAAGACTCCACAAGAGGTATGGACTGGTAAGAAACCCTCTCTTTAACATCTAAGGGTATTTGGATGTGATGCATATGTACATGTTACAAAGGAGAAAAGAACCAAGTTGGATAGTAAATATGAAAAGTGCATCTTTATTGGGTATAAGGATGGTTTAAATGGTTATAAGCTTTGGAACCCAGTAACAAGGAAGATTGTGTATAGCCAAGATGTTGTGTTCAGAGAGGTGAAAGATGTTATTAAACATGAATTCCAGCCAAAGGAACCTGAGAAGATAGAGTTTGAGCTTAAGGAGAAAGAATCAGACTCTACAACAAAGGAGGAATCAGAAAATGAAGAGCCACAAACTCCGGGTGTCAGAAGATCAGTTCAAGAAAGAAGGCAGTTGGAAAGGTATAGTCCATTTGTTTTCTATTCAAATTTTGCTTTATCTGTTGCTGATGATGATCCTAGAACTGTGAAGGAAGCGGTAGATTCAGAGGATAGAAAACTGTTGAAAATAGCAACAAGAAATGCTAAATATAAAAGTGTTAAAAATAACACTTCCATAAATAGAATTTCGGGATTCATTTCAATTTTAGTTAGTCCCTGAACTAAAATTGTGTATTAAAATTCAAATTTTATCTTAGCAACTGTTTGTAAAATAATTAATTAATTCATCTTGAGTTAATTAGTTAAGGAAAATCAAACATGAAGTCTATGTGAGGACATGCAACAATTATTCCTTTGATTGAGGAAATTATTCCTTAATTAAAGTAATCAGGATGAGTTGTACTTTGAGTTGTAATTAATTAGGTAAGTTAACTGAGTTAAGTCCAGTTAGATTAGTTACAACAGTTGGAGGAACTGATTGTGAGTTGCGTTAGTTAATGCATACATGCATGTAACTACTATACTTCAGATAACTAAATATCCTATCATAAATAACTCGTGCATGTCAGTTCTGTCAAAGACCCAATTGAGATGAGATGGAGGGATAATGTACTATCAATTGCAAGAGTATTCCATTGTGAATATCTCTTGCATGCAGAAGGAATTCATTCCTTGAGGATTGCACAATTATTTCTGAGTTTAATGAGTTGGGTGAGGCCAGAATTCACACAAGTGGCAGCATTGGACCCTAGGAAAAACTACGCAAGGAAATAGGAGGCTTGGAGGGATGAGGATAGTCATATGTTGTGTCTATTTAGTCTGTGAGCAATGATGAGGGATTTTACTGAGAGCTTGATAGCTTCCGAGCTAAGGCTTTGTGTAATTCTGAGATAATTTCCAACTGTATGATAATACAAAGATCGAGGTTTTTAGCTGAGGCTTTCCCCAGAGTATTCTTCCGTGTTCATGTGTGACTATTTCTCATTATTTTTTATATGTGTTTCGATTCATCTTGCCCAAATTGATTAAGATTCAGCAAAGTTTGATTGTAGAAGTAGATCTAGTATTTTGCTTTAGTATATTGCATTATTATGTGATCTACAGTGGGAATTTCTACATGATATTAGAGCAAAGGTGATCAAAGCGAAGAACAATATACAAAGAAGTTTGAAGTTCAAAGTTTGAAGTTTCTGATTATAGAAATCGAGTTCTTATCACATCTCAATTTCACCAATGGCGTTCAGAGGTTTGAGGCTCGAGTATGCCCTTAATGGCAGCTCAAATTATATAACCTGGAAGGATCGCATGGAAGTGGTATTAGAGGACAATGGGTTGAAGGATTTCATTGATCAAGAAGTCCCCAAGCCTGCAACAATTAATACCCAAGATTTGGCGGAATGGAAGAAATGTGTGGCTAGGGAAAGGAGAATCTTCCTGGAGGGAGTTCGAGACCACATTGTCTTGAGCCTTCATGGGAAGGAGACGTCGTATTCAATGTAGAAAACATTGAAGGATCTATATCAAAATAGCAGCGATCATAGGAAGCTAGCGCTAAAAGAAAAGCTTCGGAAAATCATGTGTGAAAAGGGTTACACGACCTCTACGTATCTGAACAAGCTCACCACCTGCAGGGTTGAGCTTGGAAGTGTAGGGATCATCACTACCAATGATGACATGGTGAGTCTTTCTCTCCTTGGTCTTCCTAAGAGCTGGTATAGCTACCAAGACTCATTAAATGGAAGAGAGACACTGCCAGATTGGGAATGACTTTGGTCGGATCTGATGCAGGATGAGATAAGAAGAAGCACCAAAGATGGATCTTCATCAAAGTCAAATGATGAAGAAAATATAGCTTAGCAAGTAAAGATAGGAAAGGGAAAGGGAAGGCATCCCATCCGAAATCGAGTTCTTCCCATGGTGGGAAGAAGTTTGACAAATTGAAATTCTGATGCTTTCATTGTCATGAGGTGGGCCATTATGCTACTAATTATCCACAGAAGAAATCCAATAAGGGATCCTAGAGGGGATTAGATGGTTAGCAATGGCCTTACAGTTTTAGTTGGATTTCTCTCTCATCACATGCATGGTTTCATCCATGGTGGGATGTGTTTGGTACCTGGATAGTGGACCTTCATTCCACATGTCAGGTGAAGGTACGGTTGTGTTTCAGAGGGAGAATGAAGCTCCTCTCAACCTCACTGATGTAAAGTATGTATCAGGTCTGAAGAAGAATCTTATGTTCATTGCTATGCTAGAAGATAAAGGCTATGCTGTATTCCTTAGTAAAGGAAAGGTATTCTCGAGGAATATCGGCACTGGATAGACCAAGCGAATTGGGATTCAAGTAAAGAATATCTACAAGCTAGTGGTAGACCACTATGATACATTGAATTCCAAAGCAGAGGTGGTGCAAAGCCAAGATGTTGGCGAGCTATGGCATAGAATATTGGGTCAATTGCACCATGGGGCCTTGAAGATCATGCAGTGAATTTCTACGAGACTACCCAAGGGAAAACTAGAGCAAGTGGATACATGAAAAAGATGTACCTTGGGTAAGTATGTGAAATATACCTTTAAGGATTGAGATAGTAGAACTAGAGAAATCATGGAATGAGTTCGCAAAAATGTATGTGGACCATTCTCTACACCCTCCACCACTAAAAAAAGGTACTATGTTATTTTTATTGATGATTTTTCTTGTAGATGTTGGATATACTTTATGCAAAAGAAAGATGAGACCTTCTTGAGGTTTTATGAGTTTAAAGCCTTGGCAAAGAAAGAATATGGAAAGAAAATAAGAGCCTTGCAAAGTGACAATGGTGGAGAGTATGTCTCCCAATAGTTTAAGGACTTCCATGCAGCAGAAGGAATTAAATGGGAGTTGACTGCACCCCATAACCTACAATAGAATGGGTTGGCCAAAAGGAAGAATAGATCGATTGTGGGAGCAGCTCGAGTGATATTGGATGACCAAAGCCTACCACTTCATTTGTGGGTTGAGGCATGGAATACAATAGTATACTTGCAGAACAAAAGCCTGCACCGTATATTGAGGATGAAGACACCAATAGAGGCCTTTTCTGGGAAGTGACTAGATGTGAGTCACTTCGAGATTTTTGGATCATCGGTTTATTTCCTTGTGATCAAAGATGTCCAGAAGAAGCTAGATCCAATAGCTGAGTTGGTGATACTTGTGGGGTACACTGATACACCCCACAACTATCAGGTGTTCCTACCTACTAGTCAGAGGACAGTGGTATGCAGAGATCTAAAGTTCAACAAGCAGAAAGCCATGCGAATATCACTTGAGAGGGAGCTCAAGTTGCATGTAGAGGAGGAACTTTTAGTTCCAAAGGAGGAGGAGCCTCAGACTGATGCGGAGCAGCCCATGTAGAAGATATCAGAGTGGAGACATCCACTCATGAGAGTCTTCTAGAGATGGGTGAAAATGCTCAAGGGAGGTTGATAGGTTGATGTTGGATGCGCAAAAGAAGGTGGGGCAGCCATCCTCTCAATGCAGATAGAGGATATCACCCGAGCGATACAATGGTTACATGACCTTGGTTGGGGAGTGTGTAGCGATCGAACCTTCTTCTTTCGAGGAAGCAGTGCAACAACCAATCTTGGTTGATGCTATGGTAGAGCAGTATGACTCTATCATATGGAACATTCTTTGGGATGTTGTCCCAAGACCGCGAGGCAAATCAATGGTGAGTTCCTGATGGCTTTACAAGGTAAAGCAGGAAACTCATGGTAGTGTTGAGAAACATAAGGCAAGGTTTGTTGCCCGTGGTTAGTGATAGCTTGAGGGGATCGACTGCGGTGATACTTTCTCTCTTTGTTGAAGCCCTAAAAATCGGGTCTACAACAAGGGGGATACCCACCTCATCCGGACCTTGAAAGCAGCTCCTTTTCCATTTGGTATGGTGGGTCCTACTGGGGATAATGGGACTAGTTTCCCAATTTGTGTGTGTTGATAAGAATTGATATTTCCATTTTCTAAAGATTTCTAAGGAAAATGATTTTAATATAATGTCTAATTTAAAACATGAAATTGTATTCTAAAGAACAAAAATATCTAATTCTAAAACTAACATGGGATTCAACTTTTCACTTATACGATCTAAAATAATTTTGAACAGGAATTGGTAATAAAGATCATTCAATCACTACAAGAAAAGAATTCGATAAAAATTAATTGTTTCATATAAAAATTTAGTTGAAATAATTATGAGAAGCATATCGCATAATAAGTCATTCATACATTAATCATAAACAAAATAGTCATCACCGTACAAAAGTGCCAAATGATAACTCAAACATTGAAGCCTTCATATATAAATAATTGAACATAAAATATTACTTTGACACATAAGCAAAAACCATTAAGAGATAAAAATACCATTGATAACAAGTTCTACTCATGAGCTTCAACGATATAGATTTATCTCTTCCTAATTCAATATCTACTAAGAGTACAAAAGTGCATTTCAGTAGCAGACATTAAACACAGATATCAATAAATCTCATTCCGTTCATTCATCAAAACCTCCTTGGAGGGTGCAGAAGTGCATGTTCTGAGGAAATATTTTTGAAAATTTTTAGGACCCCTCTCTAAATGCATGAATGGGGTTAAAATACTACTTCCTAAATACTAAAAATAGTTGATTACAAAAATATAGGAGGAGGTTTAAATGATCGTCCTCATCTAAGGCAAAAATAAATCAAAACTAAAACTGAAACTAAATCTAGAATTAACTATCTATGTATCTGTTCTTTGAGATCACAAGCATTCAACATTGGCTTGAGGAGCATCAATTGGCCGACCTCCGATTTTAGTTTCCCTGCGAAAAAAGAATAGGCAAGTACTGGAACTATCTTCTCGGAAGAGTAAATAAGGTATTTGAGAGTCATGCATTGATTGTCGGGTTTAACCAAGCACTGCAAGTAAATATCCCAATTCAAATTGGTTAACTTCTTGATGGAATCTGCCCTTTCCTCAGCTTTTTTCTCGAGCTTGTTTGTAGTTGTTGCACCTTTGGGAGAAATCTGGGAGCGGTCTCTGATATAAGGTTTTCTCTGTGTAGGTTTTCATTGACACAGTCAATGACATTGTTTGCCGTTGTAGTTTCTTCTTTCACTTCCATGCATCGGGCGTTGAATGGAATCGCTAAGTTTTAGCCAAATCCACTTACTGCCCAAGGGTGCACCTGATAAATATCATCATTTTTGGAGCGCAAGTCCTACCTTTAGCCTTTAACATCTTTCCCCACAGTTTTCCCGGCTTACATGCGACCGAGCGCTCCAAGGCTTTCCTTCTCGAGGGGTTTTACCCAAAGATGCGTAATTAGTGCTAATTGCACATCAGAAACTGCCTCCTTTTCACGATTCGGGCTTCCCAGGTGCTAGTTCCGCCTCTTGCACAATCTCCATGGGCCTCCGTCAGCGCGCTTTGACCGAGGTTCTCGTTGTTCCTTGCTGGCTACCAAATATCGATGTTCAGAGGCCTTTCTAATCGATTTGATTTCAAAGTTTGTCCTGATCGATCAGTTCTTGGTGCATTCTACCAAATCTTCATTTTCCTTGATGAACTTCTCCACGAACTGTTTGTTGTAGGTTGCCCGCAACTCTCGTAGATGATACATAAGCCTTAAATATTGTGGAGTGAATGACCCAATGAGGTCTTGGCTCCGAGACTTGAATTGTATGTTTGATATATTAGCACTGTCTAGTACCCACTTGATCATGTCTGTGTATGGAAGATCTTAGGTCTTTTTGCTATCTGGTGCAAGAACGAACATGCAAGTTCAGTAATTGATGCCTTAGATGACCTGCATGAGTCTACTGTTGCTTTAACTTCCATGACTCTGGGGTTGTCTTCTTCGAGTAGACTTTACATGCCTTTCCAAGTGGTTATGCTGGCATCTCTGTTACAGGTGGTGTTTGTGTATAAGGGCGTCATCTCTTTGTCCTCAACAACTAGAGCTTTTCCCTTCTTTCCCATTATGTTTTGCACACTACTACATATGTTATGATGCTTGCTGCTCCTGCAAATTTACAAATAAGGAAAGAATAATGGTAAGAGATAAGGTGACAGGAAAGCTCTTAATGCCGAAATCTTATCAAATATATCACCCTACGTGAAACAACATTTTGATCAGATCTAAATCTTATCTCATAAATGACTATCAACTAACCATTAAATTGACATTAATGCACATAACTTGGTATCGGATTACGAGAAATACTTTATTGAACGATGAGCCCTACAGATCTATGATAAAGTGATTTTTCAATTTGCTTTGGAATACGCAGACCGCAATATCGCTAATCCATTTTGTTAACAATCATTTATTTCATTAGGTGGCTGAGATATGCGATTTGTCAGATGCCTTATCACATATCGCTAGATCAGGATATTTTACCTTAGGTGATACTTGCGGCATATGAAATCCACGATGTGCGATGAGTCCTTAAGGCGTGCGATCTCGCATTACATTTTTACAATTTCGAAAGCTTGTTTATATGATGTCCTCGATTACCCTTTGTGATACGATGTCTTATTGTTAAGAGAATGATTTTATTCAGAACTTATCATAAAACTTAAGTTTTTTGGGTTTTGCGGGTATTTTCCTAAGTTTACGATAGCATGTTTTATTCAAAGGGAAATATAAGTGATAATTTTTATTTTTTTAAAAGGGTCCCCATTTATTTAGCTTTATTACTAAAACTAAATAAAGAGGGGGCTTGTTGCTGGCCACAACAATTGGCGATTCACTAGGAAGAACCAATTATCTCTAACTATCTTTTGAATCTTCTAAACTTAAAAAACATGAAATTTTTCTAGAAAATCAAACTTTATTATAGTAATATAAAGTGCATCATGCTTTTAGCCATTAATAGTAGTTTGTTTCTTATGTGTTAACTCTGATTATTTACTTCCCAAAGCTAGTCATTTTATTTACATCATCCACTGCTTCGCTTATAAAGATAAAACAAAAACTTCTCTGTAGAATAGTTTTGAGTATGCTCATTTGTCATAGGTGAAGCCTTTGCCTCCAGCAGGCGTTCATAGCCTCGACAAGGTTACCTGTTACCCAACAATGATCCTGTATCCTACTTAGAGAAATGTACAATTTTCAAAGATAAATCTAGATCCACACTTATTGCTTTTTGTTTTCTTTTAATTCTTAAAGAACAATGTCTTGGTTTGGTAGCCAAATTATGATAATGTCATTCACTTAATTTATAACTTTACTGAACAAGCTGGCTCGTAATGAGACCCCTTATCTTTTGATTGCAAGAATCTTGAGTCATTGCCCTATTTTGGTATGCAGTTTTAGCAATTTCAACAAGTTATAATATCTATGATCATGATAAGTCAGCTCTTGATGAGACCTCTTATTCTTTAAGCTTATAGTGTATCATTGGATTACTCTTTGAAACTCGTAATTCCCTAGGTGGGGAGGAAATCATTGGTTCCTTAAGAATAGCTCTAGATGACAATTATAGAGTTTTTGGAAAGAGCTTTTCCACAGAGAATCTTTGTTTTGCTATTGATGCTTTTCATTGACTAATATAAAACAAATTCCTACTAAAGGTTATTTTTCATCAAAATTCGTAAGGCTGAAACTAGTAACATTTTCAAGCTTGTAGAATTTGACTGTATTTTTCAATAATAATGATCGATTTTTCAAATCAGTTCTATTTATACACGCGAAAAAGCAAAATCTAAAAGAAATAATAATCTTTTTCATGAATTCCAAAGGTAACCATTTACAGCCTATTTTATTATCAAAATAAATCTATAAACAATAATTTACAAAAATAGAAGAGGTCAACTTCTATGGAAAGTATTTTTTAAGGATTTGAGCATTAAAAAGTAAAGATTGTCTTTTCCCTGCTAAAACTTGCAACATGAAAGTAGAAGGACCTATGATTTCAACAATTTGGAATGGGCCACGCCACATTCGTTGGAATTTAGAATGTTTGCCACTTTCTTTGTGCGCCTTATCCCATTTCAAAACCAAATCTCCAATTTGAAAATCCTTTCTAGATACCATTTTTGAATCAAAGGAAGCCTTCACTATTGCTTGATGATGAGCGTGTTTGATTTTACCTTGTTCTCGTTGCTCTTCTAGCTTAAGGATCTGTAGATATCTTAGTTGTACGAATGAAGTTGGTGTTTCGTTAACAAATTGAACTAAGCTAAAGAAGGAATTGCTAGATGAGTTGAGAGAACTACTTCTTTCCCATAAACTAAATTAAAGGGAGAAGTGCCAATGGAAGCCTTTTGGGTTATTCAGTCTGCCCACAGAACATACATCAAAGATTTGTGCCAATTTTTATGTTTCTAATCAATGGTTCACTTAATGAGTCTGCTTAAGTTTTTATTCATTGATTTGGCCAACCCGTTCCCTTGTGGGTAATAATTGACATAATATTTAAGCTTAAAACCTATTTTAAGTAAAAATTCAGTGATGCATTATCAAATATTAAGGCCGAGGGTAAACCAAACCTGGTGATTATGAATTGATCTATGAAATCAATGATGTGTTCAGCATTAGCTGTCTTGAGTGGAACTGCTTCTACCCATTTAGTAAAATAATATGTAGCTGTAAGGATATACCTATGTTGTTTAGGAGAGCGAGGAATGATCTCTCCTATTATATCTAATCCCCATTGATCAAAAGGTTGATCGATATTGACTAGTTGCAATGGCAATGATGGTTTCTTTTGTCTCCCAGTAGCAGTTTGTCAAATTTGACATTTTCTTACATAGCTACGTGCATCTTTAAATAGTGTAGGCCAATAGTATCCTCCGCACAAGATTTTATGTGCTGTAGCATCTCCCACATAATGTCCATCTACTGTTCCATCATGGAGTTCCTGCGACACCTTTTTAGCTTCAAATTTCTCGAGACATCAAAGGAGAAAAGAATCATAATTCATCCGAAAAGGTACATAATTTATGAGTCAATACTGCTTAACCTTCAACCTTAGGGCTCTTTTCTTTGTATAATTCAGATTTGAATGAGTATATCTGTTCTATGATATCAACATATTTTTATTCAGTATCATTTAAACTTAATGCATACATTTGTATCTCTTGATTTTGAGATGATATTTTAGAAAGAAGCGATGCTCCAACCAACATCTTGCAAAAGCCTTGACCTTTTACAATATTTGCTCGCCTAATCTCAGTGTTGTATTCTTGTAAGACAGTGACCCAATTTGCTCTTTCTTCACCCATGTCTTTTTGTACTAAGAGATTTCATACCACTGGAAACGACACTATGATCTTTATATGGGTTTTAAGAAGAAAGGGTCTAAAATATTTGATCGCTTTGAAAACAGCATGAGCCTGTTTCTCAATGTCAGAATAATTTAATTCGGCCCCTTGCAGATTTGAACTAAAAAAGGAAATTGGAGCTTCTGCCTTGTCTTGATTGGCCTGAGTAAGTATCGCAACATATGATTTATTAGAGGAAAATGTATACAAAATAAAAGGATCGGAAAAATTTGGGGTCGCTAGGGATGGGGCATTAATAATCGCTTGCTTCATAAGATTAAACTCTTCATATTCCTCTTTGCCCCATTTGAAGAGTGAATTCTTCTTTATCATTGCTTGTAATGGTGACACAATCCTTGAGAAGTCTAGAACAAATATTTTGAAAAAATTAATCTAACCAAGGAAGGATTGCATGGCTTTCTTACTATGTGGTAAGGATATTTCAGAAATTTCCTTAATTCCATCGGGATCAATATGGATACTAGATTTTGACACTATAAATCCAGGAAGTTTTTCTTCACTTAATGTAAAAAAAGGACTTTTTTGGATTAAGGGAAATCCCATACCTTTGGCAACATTCGAAGATCTTCTTTAAGTCTCTAAGGTGATTACCACTTTTTTTAGAATATACTGTTATGTCATCCAAGTAAATCACCATTGATTTGTTTACTAATCCCTTAAATGCGATATCCATGGCCCTTTGAAATGTGGCACCAGCATTGATCAGACCAAAAGGCATCTTTTGATATGTCTAAGTACCCCATTTGGTTTTGAACATGGTTTTTAGTTGAGCATCAGGATGAACGAGAGCCTGGTTGTAGCTAGAGAAACCATCTAAAAAGGACATTAATTCTGATCCTGCAACCACTTGTAATATTTGTTCCATAGGAGGCAGGGGAAAATTATCCTTTTGGCAGGCTTTGTTAAGATTTCGAAAGTCAATACAAATTCTAATATCTCTCTTTTTCTTTCGGATGGGAACCAAGTTGCAAACCCATCAAGAATGTCGAACGAGAAAAATAATTTTGGCTTTCAATAATTTACTGAGCTTGGACTTAATCTGACTTTACAGATTGGGATGGATCTTCCTCATCTTTTGCTGGATAGGTTTTCATCAGCTATCATTGGGGCAGTATGATGAATGATTGAAGTGTTGTAAGCCTTAAGGTCATCATAGTTCCAGGCAAAGACACTGTTGTATTGTTTCAAGAGCCAAACATACGCTAATATTTCCTCTAGGGCTAATCCAAGGCCTAGGTTGCTATTCTGTGGCATGGTATCGGTTCCTAGATTTACTAATTCATAGTTTAGAGTTGAACTCTGAAGTTTTGAATTGGTATATCTTTTAAATCGGTCTTTCAAATCATATAGGTCTTCAAAATTGACTATAGATTTTGGTATAGCATTATTAGTGCTTTCTTGTTGTAACTACTTGTCATGTTGGTTCTCATCAATTATCTAATTAATGTAAGATCCTTCCAATGTCAGGAAACTTACAATATCAGGATCATCGTTGAAAATTCTCCAATTTGTAACATTATCAGGGATAGAGGGCCTAAACATCAATTAAATTGAGAATCTATCTTGGCTATAGTCTTTTTAGGGAATAATCTTGGAATCTACCTTAGCCAAGAGGTCAACACTAGCATTTTAGAGTCTGGGAATGGATGAAATATTAAATGCTATAAAATGTTTAGTCAGATCTTGCACTAAAGATTGATAATGTTCCAAATGAACTAATAGACAACGTATAGTATTTCGTACCTATTTAATAACAATCTCAGAGTCTCTGAAAACTTTTAGATACTTGATATCTAATCTGATTGCCTTGTACAGTCCTTGGACTAGAGATTCATATTCTGTAGTGTTGTTTGTGCAATCGATCTTGAGTCTACATGTTAGCATAGTTTTTTTTCCCTATGGACTAACTAATACACATCTTGCTCCTACTCCATCGTTAGACCTAGAGCCATCAAAAAATAATTTCGAAAATAAAGATTTATTTACAGGATTATCTATAAAATTAACACATTTAGATCTATCTATTTGATACAAGTTTTCTACTTGAGATAGAACAAAATGTTCTAAGTAAGGTGAAGTATGAGCATTAAAATTTCTTAGGAAAGAGTCAACAGAAGAGTTGCAAATTATATTGTTGTTGTATGCTACAGGTTCATTTTCTCCTTCCAATTCCATCACTATGTATTTTTGATGTCTTTCTCTCTCAACCTTTACCTGATTCGGTTTACCATTGTAAAGGAGTCACATATGTGACCAGTCGGTCGCAAAGTATCCATGAATATTTTCAGACCAATCTGTACTAAGAATTAAGCCATAAAATTCTAGAATGTCTGCAACTAGAATATCAATGTCTTGACATACCTTTGGATTAGATGATAACCTTATGGTAACTTGATTTAGTTCATCGATTACTTCGACCTGCAATCGGTCCAGCTGAACTATGCGTACTGCGGATTTTCAAGGTTGGACATTTGACTTTCCAAATATTGTTTTAGGTAAGATATTAGATGAAGCTCCTGAATCTACCAAATAATTATGCAAGTTTTTATTGAAAATTTTGTCAGTAAGAAGGAATGGGAAAGTATGGGATTTTGACCTACCTCCAATTAATGCAATATCATTCGGATCAACTTTAGTTTCCAGATTAGTTGGAGGTCTTCCCATCTCATGAGAAGCTTGCGGTATTACAGTGGCAGGAAGAGGTGCAACAAGAATTGCATGTAACTCTTTCAAAAGTAGGCTTTGTTGATGTTTCAATTTTCTCAATTCATGAAAAGTGATATTAGACCTAGTATTTTTCATGTTTTGAAAGATATTATACTCCATATCATCATAAAAATCAATGTTTTAGATGGATTTGGTGATTCGGATTGGACTGGGCTTGTTTGAGTTGCTTTTGGTGATTATTTCTTACCTGCAACTTTATCTTTGGATGTCGAGCTTGCGCTCTTCTGTTTAGGAGTAGGTTCTGGAGGATCAAGTTGATTTCTACTTCTGGCACTGACTGGTGATGCCATCTTGATTCTCTTCATCTAGAAGGATGAAGTCCCACATTCCCTGTACTTCTACAACTTCATATTCATCAGTGGGTTCCTCGTTAGAAACTTCCTCTTGTTCTCCTTCTGATTCTGCATTTGTTATAGAAATGGGTGGCTTTGAATTAGTTGAATGATTTTTTCTATAAGGCTTGTAGGGATTTTTAGAAGAAGTCTCTACTACTTGTCTCTTAATGTCAACCATTTTGTTAGACATGGTTTTCAAGGCTTTCTATAATCCTTCTAAATCAAATGGGTCTTTTGATTGCTTTTTCTTAGGATCGTCTCTAAAAGTAACCTTCTTAGATTTCCTTTCATCGATAGCATTTTTCTTTTCTAAAGCTAAGATAAGTTTCTCTACTGTTATCACTTCCTTCATGTTTTCAGCCAATGTTGTCTTTGCAGCCCCGTCAATAAAGATAGCTATGTTTGATGGTAAAGTAGATATGTACCATTCACTTCTAATTTCTTTGCTAGGCTTGGAAGTGGTCGGAATTTTATTCGAAAGCTTATTGAAACATGAGTTAAAATGTTTGATAGGCTCTATTGATTCTGTCTTTAGATTCGATAGATCATTGATCAATGTTGCTGTAGATCTATCATCGCCAAACTTAGTCAGGAATTGCTCTTGGAAAATGTCCTAACTAGTGATGGATCCTGATGCTAACGAAAAATACCAAGATCCGGCTACTCCTTATAAAGTGTAAGGAAAGAGCCTAACAACAACATCTTCATTAGTAACACCATTTAAATTTATCAATAACATAAAGTTGTTTATGTGTTCTTCTACTAGCATGCCTACTTCAAGATTAAACTTGGGTAGCCATTTTTTAGGATGGGCTAGTATTTGAGTCAAGGACGTGGGCATTGAGACTAACCCTGGGTTATTCCATGGGGTTTCGGCCATCGCTGAACTACTAACAGGGGAAAGTGTAGATGAAGTTCCTTGTGGAAGGGATGAGGATGTTAAAGTTCCAGTAGTCTAATGGACAAAAATTTGAAGTGGAGGGGTGGATGGTTGACTTTGCAATGGGGAAGTTGGAATGGATGTAGATGATGGAAGAGACTCACTATCAGACCCTTAAGTTGACTTCCTTTCTCTTTTCCTTTTTGGTAGAGGTAATTCAATTGGTTCGATACCAAACTTTTCACTCTGAAATTTGGCTAAAGGATGAGAAGGGTAGTGTTGCGTAGTCACACTACCTTGATATATTTCAGACTTTTGCAGTGATATGGAAAATCCTTGAAGTTTATGAATTAGAGACTCAACTTCAGGAGGTTTGATAGTAGGTTTGTCTAAAATGTTTGGGTTTGTGGTATGGTTGTTGTTTTCTCAACTTCTCGCTTAGGATTTAAATATTTGGAATGCGATGGAGAAGTTAGGGGAGATGTTGAGGGTGATTTACTCTCAGAATGGTATTTAGATTTGGATTTACTATCCATTCACAGTTTGGGGCCCTCCTTCAGGCACCAAGTATGTTGAAGCCCCAAAAATCGAGTCTACAACAAGGGGGATACCCACCCGATTCGGACCTTGAAAGTAGTTCCTTTTCCATTTGGTATGGTGGGTCCAACTAGGGATAATGGGACCAGTTTCCCAATTTGTGTGTGTTGATAAGAATTGATATTTCCATTTTCTAAAGAGTTCTAAGAAAAATTCTTTTAATCTAATGTCTAATTTAAAACATGCAACTGCATTCTAATGAACCAAAATATCTAATTCTAAAACTACCCTGGGATTCAACTTTTCACTTATGTGATGTAAAATAATTTCGAACAGCAATTGGTAATAAAGATCATAATCCCTACAAGAAAATAATTCGATAAAAATGAATTGTTTCATATAAAAAGTTACTCGAAACAATTGTGAGAAGCGTATCACATAATAAGTCATTCATACATTAAGCATAAATAGAATAGTCATCACTATACAAAAGTGCCAAATGATAAATCAAACATTCAAGCCTTCATATATAAATAACTGAACATAAAATATTATTTTGACACGAAAGCAGAAACCATTAAGAGATAAAGGTACCATTGATAACAAGTTCTACTCATGAGCTTCAACAATATAGATTTATCTCTTCCTAATTCAATATCTACTAAGAGTACAAAAGTACATTTCAGTAGCAGATATTAAACACAGATATCAATAAATCTCTTTCCATTCATTCATCAAAACCTCCTTGGAGGGTGCAAAAATGCATGTTCTGAGTAAACTTTTTTGACAAATTTTAGGACCCCTCTCTAAATGCATGACAAGGGTTAAAATACTACTTCCTAAATACTAAAAATAGTTTATTACAAAAATATAGGAGGAGGTTTAAATGACCGTCCTTATCTAAGGAAAAAATAAATCAAAACTAAAACTAAAACTGAATCTGGAATTAACTATCTATGTATCTGTTTTTTGAGATCGCAAGCATTCAACATCGGCTTGAGGAGCGTTGGTTGGCCAACCTCCGATTTTAGGTTCCCTGTAAAAAAAAAAATTGGCAAGTGTTGGCACTATCTTCTCAGCAGAGTTCGTAAGGCATTTGAGAGTCATGCATTGACTGTGGGGTTTAAACAAGTATTGCCAGTAAGTATCCCAATTCAACTTGGCTAACTTCTTGATGGACTCTGCCCTTTCCTCAGCTTTTTGTCTCTAGCTTGTCTACAGTTGCTACGCCTTTGGGAGAAATCCGGGAGTGGTCTCTCATAAGAGGTTTGCTCTGTGCAGGTTTTCATTGACACAGTCAATGACATTGTTTGCCATTGTAGTTGCTTATTTCACTGCCATGCATCATGCGCTGAATGGAATTGCTAGGTTTCAGCCAAATCTTCTTACCACCCAAGGGTGCATTCGATAAATACCGCTAGTTTTGGAGTGCGGGTCCTGCCTTTAGCCTTTAGCGTCTTTCCCCACAGTTTTCGTGGCTTACATGTGACCGAGTGCTCCAGGGCTTTCATTCTTGAGAGATTTTTCCCCGCGATGCACAATTAACACTAATCTCGCATTAGAAACTGCCTGCTTTTCACGATCCGGACTTCCCAGGTGCTAGTTTTGTCTCCTGTGTGATCTCCATGGGCATCGATCAATGTGCTTTAACCGAGGTTCTCGTCGTTCCTTGCTGGCTACCAACTATCGTTGTTCAGAGGTCTTTCTAATCACTTTGAGTCCGAAGTTTGTCTCGATCGATCAGGTCTTGGTGCATTCCACCAAATCTTTGTTTTCCTTGATGAACCTCTCCACTAACTATTTGTTGTAGGTTGCCTGTGACTCTGGTAGATGATACATAAGCCTTAAATCTTGTGGAGTGACTGACCCAATGAGGTCTTGGCTCCGAGACTTGAATTATCTGTCTGATATTTTAGCACTATCTAGTACCCACTTGACCATGTATGTGTATGGGAGAATCTTAGGTCTTTTCGGCTATCCGGTGCAAGAACGAAAATGCAAGTTCAGTAACTGATGCCTCAGATGACCCATGTGAGTTTGTTGTTGCTTTAACTTCCATGACTCTGGGTTTTCTTCTTCGAGCAGACTATACATGCCTTCCTCGGTGGTTATGCCGACATCTCTGTTACAGGTGGTGTCTGTGTATAAGGGCGTTATCTCTTTGTCCTTAGCAACCAGAGCTTTTCCCTTCTTTCCCATTACATTCTACACACTACTGCGTATATTATTCTGCTTACCGCTCCTATAAATTTACAAGTAAGGAAAGAATAATGGTAAGAGATAAGGTGGCAGGAAAGCTCTTAATGCCAAAATCATATCAAATATATCACCCTACATGAAACAACCTTTCAATCGGATCTAAATATTATCTCATAAATGACTATCAACTAACCATTAAATTGAAATTAATGCCCATAACTCGGTATCGGATTACGAGAAATATTTTATTGAACGATGAGCCCTGCAAATCTGCGATAAAGTGATTTTGCGATTTGCTTCGCAACATCGGAGATCGCAATATCACTAATATATTTTGTTAACAATCATTTATTTCATTAGGTGGCTGAGCGATGCAATTTGTGAGATGCCTTATAGCATATCGCCGGATCGGAATATTTTACCTTAGGTGATACCTCCGGCGTATGAAATCCATGATGTGCGATGAGCCTTTAAGGCGTGCGATCTCACATTGCGTTTTCGCAATTTCGAAAGTTGTTTTATTGATGCCCACCGTTACCCTTTTCGATGCGATGTCTTATTGTTAAGAGAATGATTTTATTCAGAACTTATCATAAGCTTAAGTTTTTTGGGTTTTGCAGGTGTTTTCCTAAGTTTATGATTGCATGTTTTATTCAAAGGGAAATATAATTGCTACCTTTTATTTTTTAGAAGGGTCCCCATTTATTTAGCTTTATTACTAAAAATAAATAAAGCGGGGGGTTGTTGCTGGCCACAACATTCTTATAGCAAGGTACTCATCTATCAGATCGATTTTGGCACTATCAACTCAGATGGGTTGGAAGATCCATCAAATGGATGTGAATATTGCCTTCCTCAATGGGAAGATTGAGGAAAAGGTGTACATTGAGCACCTGGAAGGTTTTAAGACCTTCGATCATGAGTCGCATGTGTGCTGACTCAAGGGAGATTTGTATAGGCTGAAGCAAGTACCTCGTGCTTGGTACACCAATATTGACAACTATTTCACCAGGTTGGGCTTCATAAAGAGCGAAGCAGATGCAAACCTTTACCACATCATGGTAGAAGGTAAGCCATTGATCATTGTAATTTATGTTGATGATCTGATATTGACAGATGATAATCAATTGATCAAGTCTTGCAAGGAGGACCTTGCAAGAGAGTTCGAGATGAAATACATGCACTACTTTCTAGGCATGGAAGTGCGACAGAAGGATGGGGAAGTGTTTGTGTCTCAAGGCAAGTATGCCAATGAGATACTCAGGCGATTCCACATGGAGAAGTGGAAGCCCACGTAGACTCCTCTAGCTGGTAACTAGTGGAAGGAGGATGTTACTTCAGGTGAGGTAGTAGCTGCTACTGTTTAGTGGTAGCTTGTGGGTTCACTGATGTATCTAGTGAAGGCATGACCAGATTTTTTCTTTCCAGTGAACCAGCTGAGTCAAGCTATGGTTCAACCTACCAAGATATTTTGGAAGGTAGCTAAGCATGTGCTGAGATACCTCAAAGGCACATCTGAGTATGGATTGTGGTACAGACGAGTGAAGCTTCAGGGCTCCACAAATGCTAATTGGGCAGGGAGTCCATCAGATTGGAAAAGCACTTTTGGAAGAATCTTCAACCTTGGTTCACCTGCAGTTTCTTGGTACAACAGGAAACAAAGGTCAATTGCACTTAAGTCAGTAGAGGCTGAATACATGGTTGTTAGTCATGTAGAAGATTCTAGTGGGATTGTTTGGTTAGAGGATGGATCCAACAGTGATATATTGCAATAATCAGAGTTGTATCAAACTCTTTGAGAATCTAGTGTTTCATGATAGGTCTAAGCACATAGATATCCGGTACCATCATCTTTGAGACTATGTGGTGAAGAGGATCATGATATTGTTGTATGTTCCAACCAAGGAACAGGATGCAGATATTTTGACTAAGGCATTGTCAAAATGCAAGTTTGAGTTCCACAAAGATAGGATTTGGGTGATTGATAATCCGTTTCTTGTTGAGAAGGAGTGTTTAAAATAGCAAAAAGAAATTCTAAATATAGAAGTGCTAAAAATAGCACTACCATAAATAGCATTTCGGGATACATTCCAATTTTAGTTAGTCCCTGAACTAAAATTGTGAATTAAAATTCGAATTTGATCTTAGCAACTATTCGTAAAATAATTAATTAATTCATCTTGTGTTAATTAGTTAAGGAAGATCAACCATGTAGTCTATGTGATTACATCCAACAGTTAGTTCCTTGATTGAGGAAATTATTTCTTAATTAAAGTAATGAGGATGAGTTGTACTTTGAGTTGTAATTAATTAGGTCAGTTCACTCAGTTAAGTCTAGGTAGATTAGTTCCAACAATTTGGAGGAACTGATTGTGAGTTCAGTTAGTTAATGCATGCATGCATGTATCTATTGCACTTCAGATAACTGAATATTATGTCATAAATAACTCATGCATGTCAATTCTGTCAGAGACCCAGTTGAGATCAAATGGAGGGACAATGTTCTATCAGTTGCAGGAATATTCCATTGTGAATATCTCTTACATGCAGAAGGAATTCATTCCTTGAGGATTGCGTAGTTATTTCTGAGTTTAATGAGTTGGGTGAGGCCAAACTTCACACAGGTGGTAGCATTGGACCCCAGGAAAAACTGCATAAGGAAATAGGAGGCTTGGAGGGTTGAGGATAGTCATATGTTGTGTCTATTCAGTCTGTGAGCAATGTTGAGGGATTGTACTGAGAGCTAGACAGCTTCCAAGCTAAGGTTTTGTGTAATTATGAGATAATTTCCACTTGTAAGATAGTACAGAGATCAGGGTTTTTAGGTGAGGCTTTCCCTAGAGTATTCTTCTATTTTCATGTGTGATTTTTTCTCATAATTTGTTACATGTGTTCTGATTGATCTTACTCAAGTTGACTAAGCTTCCACAAAGTTTGATTGTAGAAGTAGATCTAGTATTTTGTTTTAGTATATTGCATTATCAGGTGATATATAGTGGGAATTTCTACAAAAACTCTGGAAAGAGGCCATGGATGATGAAATGGAAACTTTCCACAAAAATGAGGCTTGGGATCTAGTGGAGTTGCCAGCTGAAGGAAACCCATTGGCAGCAAATGGGTGTTCGAAAAGAAGACAAATGCAAAAGGAAAGGTGGAGAAATACAAAGCTCAATTGGTAGCAAAAGGTTATTCCCAAGTGTCGAGAATTGATTTTGGTGATATTTTTTCTCTTATTGGCAAGGTAGCTTCTATTATATTACTTTTATTTGTTGTTGTTGCTTTTGATTTTCAGGTAGAACAAATGGATGTGAAGACAACATTTTTTCATGAGGATCTCGAAGAGGAGATCTACATGAAGCAATCTGAAGGTTTTGCGAAGATGGGTAAGAAAGAAATGGTATGCGAGTTAAAGAAGTCTATGTATGGGTTAAAACAATCACCAAGGATGTGGTATCATAAATTTGATACATTTATATGAGGACTTGGCTTCACCAAAAGCAAAGCATATCACTGTGTGTATTTTAAATTAATTGGTGACTGTGTTATTTATTTGGTCTTATATGTGGATGATATGTTGATGGTTGGAAATGACAAAGAAATTATCCAGGATTTGAAGACCCAATTGTCCTCCAAATTCGACATGAAAGATCTTAGTGATTAAAACTATATTTTGGGCATTGAAATTAAAAGAGATTGATCAAAGAGGAAGCTCTAGTTAAACCGGAGGAAGTATGTCTAGACAATACTGTAGAGGTTTAATATGTAGCATAGTAAACTGATGAAGGTTTCTATTCCTGTAGGTGTGAGGTTATCTCCTTAACAGTGTCCCAAGACACAAGAAGAGGAAGATGACAGGTCCCATGTTCCATATGCAAGTGTAGTTGGTAGCATGATGTATGCAATGGTCTGTACTAGAATAAACATTACACATGTAGTGGGAGTATTGATAAGGTTATGTCAAATCCAAGGAAGGAGCATTGGACATCAGTGAAGTGGGTTTTCAGGTATTTACATGGCACTAGTGATTATGGTTTGTGGTACTAAGGAAGACTAGGATTGGAAAGAGTGTTGGATATTTGTGGCTTTGTTGATGCAGATTGGGTTGGAGATCTGGAGCAGAGAAGATCTACAAGTGGGTATGTGCTTAAACTATTTGGAGGTGTAGGCAGTTCGATGAGTAAGAAACAATCTCCAGTGGCACTATCAACTAGAGAGGCATAATACATGGCAGCCTCTCATGGAAGCAACGAAGCAGTTTGGTTGCAGAGTTTGTGTTCAAGTATGGGGTTAGTATAGGGAGCTATAAGGATAGATTGTGATAGCCAAAGTGTAATTTTCTTGGCAAAGAACCCTACATATCATTCAAAGACAATGCACGTTGATGTTTAGTATCACTTTGTGAGGGATATGATAGAAGACAAAAAGGTGTTTCTGGTAATGGTGGACACTTTGAAGAATACTCTAGATGCATTGACAAATTTTTTGAGCTTTGAGAAGTTCTCTTGGTGTAGAGAAACAATGGGCATTGTAGGGCTAGATAAATGACTAAGATATCTTGTCGCCTCCTGTGGAAATAAAACAACAAGTGGGAGAATGTTGGGTTGTGTTATATTATTTCCGCAACTAGCCCACGTAGTTAACTGAGGGGTCCATAAGGGGTTTGAGTGGTGTGGGTAGCCCCCCTCTATGGGGTAAGGGGTAGCGCCCCAGAAAATTTTGTTTTTGGACCCTATATTAGGTTGGGTGGACCTACCTATCGTTTTGTGCATGATTTTCGCACATGGTTTTCGAGGCGATGGTTTTTGGTCCATGGTATTGGATGCTTCGACATGAATAAATATGTATTGTAACATTGAAAGGAAAATAATGAAAAATCAAGTTGGTAGTCTCGGTTTTGGAATCTAGGGGAAAATCTCTGTGTATATTTGTTTTCTATGTTATGCTATCGCATTGTTTATTTTCTATGCTTTAGAATTTGTATGCAAGTAATTTCTATACAGGGTTAAAACCTACAGAATATGCCTTGGCCAGAAAGAACAAGCAACTGCTACAGTGGAAAGCAGTAAGGAATAATCATGTTAAAATATTGAGTGCAAAAGGGTTAGCTCTCCAATTTCAGAAGTGTTCCCCACCAACCAAGTAGGGGATTGAGGTACTAATTAAGACTGTTGGTCTTTGACCACAATCTCTTTTTGGTTAAACACAATCTTTATTTTTGGTGGATGCATGAGGACATGCATCAGAATCAACATGGGAGGTTGTTGGTCACCCGTTTTGTTCCTACTACCACTATTTTCCACCTCTATTTCTGACCTTTTTGTACTACTAAACCTACTCACCTGCCATTTTTATTTCTCTAAACATTGTCCAAAGCCTACTACAAGGTAAAGCCTTTCATGGTAACATTTTATTGTTTATTAGTTTAATTTAAGTGAATTTGAGTAGCCATCAATGAACTAACTCATCATTATGGTCGAGCATGGGCGTTGCAACAGCTGAGCAAGGTGAAAATAGGAGAATGCTAACCATGAACCATGATTCCTCCACTTTTTTACTCAACATCCATTTTGGGTTCAGTACCTAACGATGCAAAGGATAAAAGGAAACTTACTTCTAGATGGGCGAGCCACCTGCAGATATGTTTGAACATGTTCAAATTTTGCCATGACAAGAATCTTCATTATCTTATCTGAACGTAGCAGACACCAAGATTGGGATTGGTCGAAGGTTGTTTGGCTAATCAAATAGGTTGTTTGAGCCACCCAATCTAGAAGATTGAATTAACTAGGTTGTTAGAATTTTCTATCTATGGTTCAGTTTGTTTCAACTAAGCTAACGCCTATAAAAGGTTGCTCTATAATGATTAGGAGTCAGCAAATAGAAGATCGATTTTTATTTTGTATCCTTTAGACTTATTATCTCTAATCAAAGACTTTTATAATGGCTATGCACTGAGCTCAAATTAATTTGTTCGATGGTTCATTGTGGATTAATGAGTTAGCTGTTATTGAAGTTTCTTGTTCTCTGTAAGCTAATAAGCTCCCCGGTGTGGCTAGGCCCACCCATATGGGATCAGCTCTGTACTATTGTGTAGGAACCTAACTGTGTGATATACATAATCGCTTCTTGTTTATTTTTTATTCATAACTCGCTTGCATACTCTGTGGAGATTTCAAATGATTTTATTGTGCTAATGATATATGCATTTCAGATCCCTTTGCTTCAGCAATCTGAACACATGACCACATGTAATTAACACTCTTACTACCAAGGCAAGAACATACTCTGTTCTCTGAAACTATAAATCATATTACCTCGACTGTGTTGTCATAAATGCATATAAAACTAGTTTGAATCACATTGTTTGTTAAATGTTGATGACAAGCTAATCTATTCATTGAGAACACAGATCTACATTCTAATGCTGAATTCATATAACATAGTGAGTAATTAGAGTTGATAGGGTCTGAGTTTGATTATACAATGGATTGTGTTCAACTAATTTTGGAATCACTTTCTCTTGTTTTCTTTAGTAAATGAATTGATTGATTTCCGTCTGAACTATTATGTGTGCCATAAGAAGCATTAGAATAGTGTGATTTCTTATGAGCTTGATTTAGTTAATTCGATTGGGTTTCTGCTAAGATATTTGCATAAGTGTGTATATCAAAGAGGCCTTGATTTCGAAAGCATTTGATTCAAATGACTTATCACAGTTTGGGTTAGTTTCATTTATCAAATGGATTTTTTGTTAAATAGAATATGTGGATTGATTTTAGACTACAAAGAGTTATTTAGTTTTAGTTTTCAAAGTGATTTCCTTAATTTCATTTAAAATGCTTGATTTCCCTTGTTTTGTTTGGAATGCTTGATTATATCTCCATATCTTAGAGTCTAGTATTGTGAGTCAAAACGTAGTTCGAATTAATTCCCATCAAATACATGCCTAACTGGGTTTCAAAAGAAGAGTGTTGGTTTGTTAATATTTCAAATAGGTTTACTTATATTGATGCGATTGTAGGGTCGTTCTTGAGTACAACTTCTCATGGTTGTTTCATTTGATTTCCATATTTGGATAGAGTTAGTGCTTGAAATTTTGCTTATGGTTATGATCAATTAGGAACCTATATGCAGCTTAGTTGAGGGTAAAAATTCAAGTTTGTTTAGTTAAGTGTGAAACTGAGTATTTCAATTAGTGC
This sequence comes from Pinus taeda, assembly GCA_000404065.3. Classification (NCBI taxonomy): domain Eukaryota; kingdom Viridiplantae; phylum Streptophyta; class Pinopsida; order Pinales; family Pinaceae; genus Pinus; species Pinus taeda. Next base: position 358,104 of record APFE030707220.1, on the reverse strand, counting down.
TCAGCATCAAGATCTTTGGTTTGTTGTCAAGCTATTAGGGTTGATGAATCATTGAGTACAATTCGGTTACTTAGCTAGAGTTGGATTACCATTACAAGTAGTCAATCTTTACATCCCTTTGAGTGAGAATTGTTAGAGTTAGAACTTGAACTTGGGTCTTTTGATTGATTAAGTTTTGTGTGACTAGGCATTCATTTGCATAACCTAGAATTTGTGATAAAGAGTCAAGGTATGTTTTAAGTCCAAATTTCAGTTCCAATTTTGAATAGGTTAAGTTTAAAGAAGTTTTGAAGTCTTTAAATTAAAATTTGATTATTGATTCTTCCTGTGCTGGCTAGATAGTTTGATTTTTGTTGAGTTTGCAAGCAGTGGTGTGTTTTAGTACCCAATTAATCATTCTAAAGGAAACAAACTCCGACTTGAAACTAAATATAGTAAGTGCAATACAACTCATGCTTATGAGCCCGGATTGACATATAAATATTAGAGGATTAATTCACGAATTAAAAATCTCAACACACTTCTTTAAGATTTCAAATTGAGTTTTGCCACCTTTATGAGGCTCTAAATAGACACTAAAACAACCTAGAATGTCTATTAACTTCAAAATTCATCAACAAATCATTATTACATCCAAATTACATCATTAAAAACAAAGCTGGCGAATTTACATTAAAAGGTATATTATAGGAAAATATAAATAGTGCAATTTTTTCATAAGCATAGAGCCAACTTGCAGACAGCTTTCGAAAGTCTTCTAGAGGTCAAATATGAAAAGAAAGAGAATGGTCAACTATAATTTTGAGTCTAGTTTCAATATCAACTCGAATTTTTTAAAATGGAGCATGGAAAGGCCTCCAAAAATCGATTCTCCTGAGGTGACTCTGTAGGAGCAACGCATGTCTAAAACAATGGCAGAATGTGTGTTTTCTCCTGTTTTTTGGCTTTTTCTCTTAACCAGTTTGTCAACTTGCTCCAAAAAGTTGATTTCTAACACCCTTATGACAATATCTATCCAGGGATATAGAGTTTTCCTCATTTGTATCTCCATGGTGAAAGCGTAGCACCAAAGTGCCACACTTATAGAAATTCCTGAATTTGCAAAAACAGTAAAAAATGCCAAAAAATTTGAAAATGGCAAAATTTTCCCCAAATTTCTTCAAAATTGCTTAGTAGGAGTTAAATGAAGTATGTTATTCCATGAGTGAGGCCTCAGCAAGTATCTCAAGGTTGTCATTGTCTTTTTAGCCAATTAATTTTTCCTTGAGTTTGCTCTTTAATTGTTTAATCTTAACTTGGGATATTTTGTTCCTGATGTAATAATGCATAGCCATGTGCCTCTATAAGTTGTTGTTCCTTTTGTCCTTCTTGAAGAGGTACTACAGGTATCCATTCACCTTATCAATCCAATAAACTCTATCTGCATTTATGTTTCTAGTGATTAGGTCATCTACCATAATATACTCCCTTGGTGGTGAAGTATCTCTTTGCTACTCAAAAGCTCTCTTGGCTACTTTAACCCTAGGTCTTCCTTATGCAACTTGTTTTCCTTCACCTTTAGACACTTTCATTTGAATCAATGTTGTTCCCTTTGTATCTTCCTTATTTGAATAATTTGCCCTCTAACGTCTTGATTTTAGCCTCCTTAACCTTGATTATCTAATCTTTGATTTTTTCCTCTTGTGCTTTCTCGTTTGTTGTCACATGTTTGTCTGGATGAGAGGACACTTCATGTTGTGAGGAAACTACTTCTTTACTTGTTATAGGCTTGGCCCCTTCAACCACCTCTTGAGCAAACACAAGCCTATCATCTTTGGAGTAGGTCTGAGACCCTTCTGACCTATCCTTTCTCTTAGTTGATCTACTTAAGGAAGCTATCTCTTGTTGCATAGGTGAACCTGTAGGCATGGTTTTATCATGAAACCTAGTTGAAGAAGATGAAGGAAATGCTAACTTAGAAAAATGGTCCGAAGACACATTTTCTTGTGCAAGTTGATGACAAAGCAGCACTTTGGCTAGACCATGATGAGACAAATTAGAGTGATATTTCTCCCTTGTGATTACACCTTCTCTGGAATTTTGACTAAACTCTTATACAAGTTTACTTGTTGTGCACTAGTGAAATGCATGAGAAATTTCATGTGGTACTTGTAAATCCTTGAAAACCTGCCTTCACATGTGAAATACCTTATGATAATCTTCATGGGAGGGATGTACTTATCCAAAAAATGTCTGAATGGAAAATATAGGTTGGAGATGCCTGGTACTGTGGTTTTAGGTATATTCTATAGAGTTGAAGGTCAAGCTCTTCCCTTCTAAACCAGTTCTCTCCAATGTGTGGAATCCCTGTAGTTGAGGAGACAAGTTGGATTGACACAATAATTTGGAACCCTGCTATGGTAGCTTTGGCATCTTGCAACTTGGTGGCAAAGACACTAGTTAGTTGGTTATGATATTTCAGCTCTTCAAGATTTTGACAAAACTTAAGGCAGCCAACATCTTCAAATGTTTTCATGACAAAGGGAGAAGACAAAACCTCATGGTTTGATGTGGGCTCATGTCTAATGACATGCCATCCTCTATGCTTCTTTTTCTTTGAAGTTTTAGAATCCATTTTGTCTCTTAGCTCTTAGTGACAAACTACGGTTTGACTACATGAAAATAGGGGATTTTGAAGGGTTTTGTGAGAGTTTAGGAAAAATAAGGGGTATGGGAATGTGTGAAAATTCTGAGAAAATTTATGGAATTAGAGGGGAAGTTTAGCAAGCTAAGGAAAATAGGATTATCATATTTGAGTGAGTGGAAGGCTTCCAAAACCCTAAAACACAATCCTACAGTGAAAATGAGTGCAAATTTGGTAGGGTTTGGGTAGAAATGGTGGAATTTAGGAGTGCGTTCAATGAAAGGTATGTAGGTAGATATATTTGAGGTAGATGGTTGTGTGAGAGAACAAATATATGAGTTTTATCAACAATTTGACAAGGAAAGAGTAAATCTCTCATAGAATGCCTAGAAAAAGAGTTGGGTCACAATGAGCTTAAGAAAAGAAAACAAAAGAGTATAAACACTAAGGAAAGACTACGAACCTATTTCCTATGCAGAGAAAAGTCACCATGAAGAGGCTAGTAATTGTACAAAGCCCACTCCTTGGAGAAATGATGAAGCAACAAACAATGAATGCGTAGCAGAGGCAAAGTGTTTGTGTAGCACAAGTTTCAAAACTTGGTTTTGAGTACAAATAACTCTTCTTGGCATGGCATATTTCCCTCATTGGAGTGATGTGGAGATTTGAATGTAACAATGAGCAATTGGAGAATGAAAAGAGTTAATGGTGAGCTTTTATACATGAGAGAAATCGATTTTTCTGTGTAGAACAATAGTGGACCCACAAATAACTTCCATTTGGACTTTGACACTTTGCTTTTTTATGTTTTCATAGTGAAATTTCATTTGATAAAATGAAATAAAACATAGGTTTTCAAACCTTGGTGACCCGACTAACTCCCACTCTAGTTTTTGACATGAAAGTGAAAGGTGTAAAGCTTGATTTTCCGGAATTGCATCTAATGACCTAGTGGTGAGCTAGTGCTGACTGATTTGTGACCCATTTAATGGATTATGGACCAAAATGACAATGGTACTCTACTAATGATGATATTCCTTGACCAAGATGGTGACTTTTACCATGAGACTGAAAAGACTAGTGTAAACTGAATTTCATAACTGGTGACCAAATCTTACTGAAAAAAACTTTTTGAAACTAAAAATTTGACCAAAAATGCTAACAAGAACTATGTAAAAGTACATTTGATTGCCGGTGAAAGGATGAAAAGGCTGACACTAACATATTCCATGTAGGATATCATTAGATCATATTTTACAATTAATTTCTATATGGCCCATTTTCCCTTAGTAGTAGCATTCTATCTCTCTCTCATGTTTAGTTGATTTGTTATGATTATTTCTTAAGAAGAATGCCATTTGAGATTTATTATCACCCTTTCTATCTCATGGAATGGAACTTGTTTCTTTAAAAAAAATGTATAATCATGTCTTTTAATCTTTGATAAGGAAATTGACTTGGAGTAAAATTAAGATTATTATATTTAGATGATATACTATTTAGCAAAATGACCTTTGGCATCCTCTTCATCTACCATAGTGTTTACCTTTACGATATTTTAGAGAATATATCTTAGATTGTTTATGTCACAAACAATAGCTTCAAATAAAACTTTTCAATCACCACTTGTGCTCCAAACAATTCATTAGGTGTGTGCTAGAGTTCCTTGGATGGTTTCTCTAGATATACATAATGTAAGATTGATTCGATGAGAGTAAGGTCAATGAAGAATTTGGATTTATCACATTTACCTTGTCACATCACTAATTTAATTAGATCCCTTAGTGTTGTCCTAGTCTCTTTTACCTTTCCTCACATGGATTTTTTTATTAGCTACATTTGGATTTTTTTCTTTTGAAGTGTGAAAATTAAAACCCGAGGAATTTGATCAATGAAATTTTCATGACAAGGCTTACAATTTTACACTTTGTAATATTTCAAAATGAATCATATATATATATATATATATATATATTATATATTATATATATAATATTATATATATAGATATTCACTTCATTCAATAATATATTTGCATAATCATTTGCTAGTCTTGAAGAAAGATGAAATGTTTTAAAAAGATATCCTAAAGATTAACACCAATAAAATATATACTTTGAAGACCATATTAATGAAATCCTTACATTTTCCAACTTGATATTGGTCACATTAAGAGGTTCATTGGCCCTCCAATGATCCTCAATAATTGGTCTACAAGTTTGAAGGAATGTTCTAGTCATCTAATTAGAGATTACCCTAGACATGGGTTCAAATATAGGGACACACTACACTTCAAAGGTTCCCACATAAGGTACCATGTGCGAGAGGTTTTAAATTTTTGGGATAGTGTTATGAATGTTTGAATTATAGGCTACTAAAAAGAAGGAGATTTTTCTTTCAATTATTCTTTAGCCACCCTAGAAAATGAGAATCCATCCATGTAAATTAGAACAAAGAAACCTACCTTTCAAATCTAACACAAGAATCCAACCATGTTTAGAACAAAGAAAAGAGAGGAATCTTGTATTAGATTTGAAATGTGGCTTTACTAGAGGAGAATTTGCAATTTCCTCTAACACATATGAATAATGGCCATGTAACAAATATAGATAGTGCTGGGTCTAAAATGCGGATGCAAATTAGAGTTTCATTTACTATCAATATAGGTAAGTAAACTTCGAGGATCATCCAATATATATGGACTTAGTGACAAACTAAAGTAAGCTAGGTGAAGAAATTTAAAAGCTCCCTTATAGGAGGTCTTTCATTGGGATCTCCAACACCTATTTAGTCATTTAATCAAAATGAAATCTAAAGACTTGTGACAAGTGCAAGAAATATTAAAGCTCCCTTACAGGAGATTGTTCATTAATATTTCTAATCATCTTAATCAACAAACTATTTAAACTAATGAAATTAAAGCACTTAAACCTAATTCTAATTGATTGCATGAAATATTAAGGCTGTCTTACAAGAGACTATTTATTTATATCTCAAGCATATGAGTCCGAAAGTTAAACTAATGAATTCAAACATTAAATAACACATCATATTCATTGAAAGAAACATTAATACTTTCTTACAAAAGGTCATTCGTTAATATTTCAAACAAATGAACCAATAATTTAATCTAATGAAATTCACAAACAAACATAAAATGAAAGTTTACCAAATTAAAACGAGCATGCAAGTGAGGCAATGGGGGCCCTCCATAGCTCCACAAGCACACCTAGAAAGAAGTCAAACGTAGAAGAAAATCCAATCCACTTTATTTATCATCAACTACAAATTGCAATTACAAGCTCCAAGTTCTACATTCCAAGAGGACCTAAACACTACAGTACAATGAATCTAAAATCTTAAATGACAATTGAAGGACTAAGTTTCTAAATTCTAAAAATTAAGATTACAAATGAAGGAGATAACACTCCTATTTATACAAACGTTATGGTAACAAACTCATAAATGTGGATCCACTATTCCCTTTTCAAATCCACATATCTCTCAACCAATGGTGACACATAACCCTATCCTCCATGAGGTCCATGATCTTATCCATGAGGTCCATGATCTCCTCAAATCCGATTTTGAAAATAGAGTGCCATATAAGGGTGCCTTAGAAGCTTCATTTGTACCTACACATGTCAACATACTCATTATAATTGTTAGGTATAAGTATATGGATATTATTATCTAAAGTTAACCACGAATTCACTAAAAAATTCTAAGAATAAATAACGTTTTGGAAAACAGTTTAATGATGAAAGTGAAGCTGATGTGGTGACATGGTGGTGGAATAGAGGTGACAAAATGTATGAATGGGGGTGAAAGTGGATGTATTTTAAGGATAATTCCTAGGCCCAACAAATAGAAACCAAAAGCTCACGTTTTAGATGATATAGTTGTTGGTTGATAAAAGGTGTCTTTTAAAACTCCTAATTACCTCACATTAATCATCAACCCAGGCAAGTCCTTTCATTTCAAGAGTGTATACAATATGTGCGTGCTATGAATCCAGAGAGTAATGTTTCTTAGAATGAAGTATAAACCATTGATACAAGAGTAAACGGATGCATTTATAAAACTAAAATTGCAACTGTTAAAGGAAATATTACATCTAAGAATCAAGATTTAATCCTCTACTAAAATCATAATCAAATCTCAAACAAGCAATTCAATGGCATCACATGAGAATGTAGTAGAAATAACCAATATCTTCTAGCTTATTCAATCTAAATCAAACTCAATCTCAATTAAGCAATCCAAAGGGAAATGATTTCAATTGAGAGTTCGATAGCGATAACCAAACTCTTTTAGCTGATTAAATCAATAAGGTTCACTGTCATATAAACAAAATCAAATGACAATGCTGCAAAACATGTAAAGAAAATGTACTACCTTCAATATAGGAAATCAGTAAATAGGAAATAAGATAGACTCACAGAAAATGGGAAAAGATCGAACCAATCAAACTTGTGTGAATCAGAAATATATAACACAAGGGATACTAGTTTAATCCACTAGAGGTCGGGCCCTTCACCACCAGTGAATACTATTGAGCTACCTTAGAGAATATGAATGAACAGTAACATAAATTATATATTAACCATTGAACTCAAGTCTCATTACAATATGGTTGTGTTCTCCAATAGCATGAGATTGTAAATTAAAATTACAATTTGAAATAAACAAAGATCGATCCCCTTTCCTCCTAAAGTCTTTTTATTTTATAGTTAGAAAGAGGTAAAAGATAAATGCGATCTCGATCCTGAGGAATTTGCAACTGAAAGCTATCTCCTCACACCCTTCATATTTAGCATTGATCCTCCTGATTTGTCCTCCAACCTGACTGCAACCAACATGCCCCATTCTTCCTTTATTGCCTTATGTTGTTCCATCTCTAGGGAACAACAACTAATCCTTTGATTGTTTCTCTGCATAAAAAGGAGTAAAATTTAGTTAGGGTGGCTAAATCTTAATCGAGAGTACTTCATCTGTTTCTTATCATAATCCATCAGTATGTTAGCATATCAAGATATGAAAGAGATAAGAAAAGAGGAAAAAGGTGATGGAATTAAGATTAAATACATACCCATTTCATAACTCAACATACTCCCCTGCTTACCCTATTTCATGTCCTCATGAAAAGTAAATAGTTCTTATGTAGTGCAGTTAAAGAGTAGGCTAGAGAGAGAGCATAAAAAAATTCGTCTAAAACCATGATGTTGAGCTAGGAGCGCAAAGGCAGGCCCTTCCTTTCCCTCGGGAAATTTGTAGTTAGCCCAATACCCTTTAGGGGGATACCAAATAATGGGACTCTGAAACCGGCATCTTAACCAATAAGGTCCTTCTCTCAAAATAAGATTGATGTAGGCGACCATACGGGTCGTAGCAGCTTTAAAATTTTTGTAATTAAATGGTTCCGTATCTTTCACACTATTAGTGGAGATCATCCATCTGAGCTTAGATGCAGTCAAAGATCTTTCTTGAATGGAGAGGAAATAGGATATTCCTTTTTGCACAATATCCTTATGTATGGGCCCTAAAGTTTTAATCACCCCTTCTCGTGTCATCAGACTCTTATGGTTGGCAAACATTTGCAAGGGGTGCTTAGGTTCACTTCTTACAAAAAGATCCAATCCATGTTCCTGTCTTTAAAATGCATTATAAGCTTTAAACCATTTGAGTTGGTTAACTGCAAATGAAATAAAATCCCGCAACTGAACATCTCCTACAAAAAGGGTTAGGGTTCTTGTCCACCTTGTTCTCTAATATAAAATTGTGAAGATAAAAATCACAAAGAAACCTGTGGACCTTTACACCAAGTTTCTTGCAGCAACTTATTAAATCTTCAATTGTTCCTAATTCAATTGGTTTACTAGCTCTTATGGCTTTAATTTTCAATAATAGGTACCGTTTTAATAAAAACAAGGCATAATTAGTGGTGGGAGACCTGCATGCTAGGACATCTGAGTACAATGAGCAAATGGCGCTTGTCTAACTTATGAATCTGTCTAGCTTGAACTTGATCTTCTCCATTTTTTCTTCTGCCTTTCTACATCTCTCAGAATTCTCACTCTCTTTTGTATTCATTTCCCGAAGTTGTTTCTACAACTCTTGATATTTTTTTATGGGGAATGGCTTCTTGTTTAAATCATTACAATGTGAGCTAGGCTTATGTCGATTCCTCCTTAAGATTTCGTAGAAGGGGGTCATGGTGCATCATAATGTCTTTGGCTTGTATGTCTGTCTGAGTTCCTATGCTATAAGAGGGGATATCCTCTGTCTGTACTTCTTTACATCTAAACCTCTGCTTGAGTAGCTATGTCTACTAAACCTACATGTGGTCCTTCTTGACTAATATTTGTTTGAGTAGGTATGAGCTCAGTTTGACTTCCTGCAGCTCTACCTTCATATAATTCTGTTTGCATGACCACATTTACTACCTCGGGGGTATTGTTTAGAACCCTTCCCATTGTGATTATTTTATTTTTCTTCAGAGCCTCCTGACAGTAATACGATGCTTCTGGTGTTCTTTTCTTAGCTTCTTCAATTTCTTTCTAGCTCTATACCTTTTCTGAGGAGTAACTGGTCTGTTAATAGTCTTGCTAATGGCTTTTGTCTCTAGAGAGCCCGGTTGTTCACCCTGGATTTGTTCCAATAAGACCGTGTCTCTAGATTAATTACCAAACTCCCGAATAATCTCTGTCTGTACTTCCTACTCTTGGCCTATGTTTTCTGTGTCTAGACCTTCATGACTATTTTCCACTGGGAGTGTGTCACTAGATTGGTTCTCTAATTCCTGAATAGCCTTTGTATCTATTTCTGCTTCGCAGTTTGTATCTTTTGAGGAAGATAGAATTTTGGTATAGCCAGAATTCCCTAGAGATTGGGTTTCTCCTCAGTTAAGATTAAGCGGTTCTTCAAGCTGCATGTATTCATGTTGTCTAGGACTTAGGCCCTTCCTATCTCAAAATCGTGCAACATATCATCTTGAGAATTCATATTTGGTGTTGGGGGAGGTCCCACTTTGTTTCTTTGTTCATCGTCAGTATTCCCTGCCCCTTCCTCAGGTTCTGGGTTAGGGTTACCTTGTCCTCCTGACTCTGGTTGCAAGTCTTGTACATTTTCCAGGCTGGATAATTCTATGGGTTGACTAGCACCGCCTTGAGGATTTTCAGGCATTCCCTGGTTTGACTTCAACCTTGTAGATCATCTGTGCTTGTGAGGTATGCTTCCTAAAAGGGAAGTCCCTTTTATTTTTAGAACAGGGTTAGGTGCTACAAGCTTTCACCTCTTTCAAGGGCCAATATGATATCATCCCATGTTGATTGTTGTTAGGCAAGGTTGTGACTAACTATTAACTTGATCAGAAAATTGTGGCTCACTATTGTTTCTGGGTGTTGTGACCATCTCAGCCTCTTGGAAGTGTCATGCAATAATGGATTCAACAGTGCAAGAAAATTAATAGAGCATTTTCATTTTCAAACTGGTAAAAGTTTGATTTGTCACGGCCTTACCATGTCTCTACGCGCATCGTAGGTAATGTAGTTTTGGACAATTCGTGCCAATTCTACCCATGGCTCTTCAAGAGAAGATGGTTGAATGCATTTACCCTTATTTATTAGTTTCTATCCTTCATCCCTAGAAATCTCCATAGTTTCATGCAGCCTTAATATATTGCCAGCCCATAGTAGTCCTTCTGCCGGCAACCCAAACACTTTTGCTATTACAACATCTATTAAAGTGATTTGTCTACGGATTATCCATTCTTTAGATGTTATAAAAATTCGATGGCAATTTCCTCATTTTGGGGTTTAAATCTTGTAAAATATGTTGTCCATCATGCACGAGCTAGAATTTCCCTGGCTTCATCAGAGATAGCTGGTGTTAAAGGTTCTCGGCACACTCTTCCTCCTCCCATGATGATTGACTTCTACAAATGGTTACTGCAGTGGAGAAAGCACAACAACGAACAAAGCTGAAAGATGGAACAACAAATGGTTGTAGTGGCCCTATTAGGTGATGCTTTAAAAACATAAATACCATTAATGAGGACTATTATAATGCCACACGCTCTGTGATTATGGGATGTCATATTATTCTACAAAATCAAATGAATAGATGATAGCACATGCATGAGTACACTAGAGGTCCTCAGCCCCTCTTGAAATGATAGGTCACCTATGACTGAAGGAATGAAAGGATGACACGCTGGTGGCAAATGGCTAGGGTGATGGATTGGGTAATGAAAGTGGCAAGGTAAATATGTTAATGAAAGGATCATAAAGGATATTGGAGTAATGAAAACAAGGTGTGTAACGAGAATTATTGATAAGTGATAAGATTTCATGAGGTGATGTGATAAAGAAAAAGGATCGCATATGCAGGAGATAATACTTTACCACTGTTATTCCACTTAAAAAGGTTGTGATTGATTTTAAAATATATAGTAATGCATCAAGGTTCAACGTAAGTTAGGGACATAATCTCGTCGTAGAAAAAATACAAACATAAGAAGATGGGATGATAATAATTATTGATGTAGAGAATAAAACTTCAATACCATAAACATAGCTTCTATTTCCTGCAAGCATCCATAGCCTCGACAGAGTTGCTTTCTAACCCTTGGGAACCATGGTCCTCTATATATAATGGGGGAAGTGCATTATGATGTCCATAGTAGAGACCAATGTGCTGGCATGGTAACTAGATGAACACATTGCCATTCACTGGGAAGTAGCGCAAGTGGTCATGCCAGTTCGTGATGAGACCTCCTATTCCAAAGAATTTGTTTTTTGATGCATCGATTGGATCATATCTCTAGTGTGGTGGTCATAGTGGGAATTCCACTTTTCTCCTTCCTTATGATCATGGTAGGTTGGCTCGTGATAAGACCCACTATCCTCCATCTATGGAAAGAAATCATAAAATTGTTAGTGAATATATATATATATAATATATATATATTATATATATATATTATATAATATTATATATATATTATATATATATATATATTAGATATATAATATATAATATATAAACACTACCCATTTTTATATATAGAGGGTGGCTCAATACTCCTTAAGAGTAGGGATGGTAGAAGAAGTTTGAACATATCAATAGAAAAAAATATACCCATAATATTATTGATAATAAACAGAGAGAGTTATATGGGAAAGGGGAGAACCAGCACAGTAAAGATAATCAATCAGTTTCATTTATAGCAGAAATGAGGAAAGTGAGGTGATTAAGATAATTGTGTCCTTTCTTTTTTTATCATCACAAAGCAATCTTGTCGAAGATGATAATATTCAAGATATTTTCCTGCTTCAGTAGACTCCATACTTGTTGTCCTTAGATATGTATTGTACTTTTATCCCATAAAGAGGATCATAAAGAGTGAGCTAGGATGGCCTTGGAATGATCATGTCAAGGGGAGAAAGGTTGTTCTCAAAAATATTCACTAGGTAAGGAAAAACAAAAGAAAACACACACAAAAAGTGTTGTTCCCTATAGGAAACAACAGTTGTTCCTTGTAGGGAACAACAAAGAAAATGCACACAAAAAGTATTGTTCCCTATAGGGAACAACAATTGTTCCCCATAGGGAACAATAGTTGTTCCCTGTAGGGAACAACAGTTGTTCCCTGTAGGGAACAATAGTTGTTCCCCATATGGAACAATAGTTGTTCCCCATATGGAACAAAAAAAAATAAACGCAAAAAGTGATGTTCCCTATAGGGAATAACAGTTGTTCCTTGTAGGGAACAACAAAGAAAAAATACATGCCAAAAGTGGTGTTCCCTATAGGGAACAATAACTATTCCTTGTAGGGAACAACGAAAGAAAAATACATAAAAAAACTATTGTTCCCTATAGGGAATAGCATATGTTCCCTATAGGGAACAACATCTATTTCCTATAGGGAACAACATTTGTTCCCTATACGGAACAACAACTATTCCTTGTAGGGAATAGCAAAGAAAAATGCACATGAAAAGTGTTGTTCCCTATAGGGAACAACAACTGTTCCCTGTAGGGAACAACAAAGAAAAATACACACAAAAAGTGTTGTTCCTATAGGGAACAACAACTATTCCCTGTAGGGAACAGCAAAGAAAAATACAGACAGAAAGTGTCATTCCCTATAGGGAACAACAATTGTTCCCTGTAGGGAACAACAAAGAAAAATACACACAAAAAGTGTTGTTCCCTATAGGGAACAACAATTGTTCCTGTAGGGAACAACAACTATTCCCTGTAGGGAACAACAAAGAAAAATGCACACAAAAAGTGTTGTTTCCTATACGGAACAACAAAGGAATATAGGAAAAAAAACCAATAAAAAATCATCTCTATTGTTATAAGAAAATGCAATCGAATGGAAAGATAACAGAAAAGCAATTGTAAGTACATGTTTTAAAAATAAATTCTTTACTCAGCTAGTGCTATCGAAGAGTTGCCCTCTTCAGCGAGAATTTATATTGTAGGGTCTTTGCGTATCTGTTGTCAAAAGAATTCCCTTGTATGCGGTTTGTGGTAGAGACGTACCTGATGCCCATTTGCTTTAAAAGAGTAGCCAGACCCATCAATGGTGGCTAATGTAAGGGTGCCATTATTATGTACCTCTTTTATCTCATAGGGACCTAACCATCTAGTTCGGAGTTTCGCCGGGAAATCTTGGAACCTAGAATCATACAGAAGTGCCCAGTCACCTTCATGGAATATCTTTTTCTTGATTAGGGTGTCATGCCATTTTTCTCTTTGTTGTTGAATAAGTGCAGTATGTTGAAGAGTTGATAGCCAGATTTCATCCAATTCATTTATTTTTTGTAATTTGTTAATCTGTGGTTCATTCAAATGTAGCCCTACTTGTTCGGCTATCCTCAATGTCTGAATTTCAAATTCTATGGGGAAGATAAGTTCCTTGCCAAACACTAGTTGATATGGGGAGTATCTTGTGGTATTCCTCCAAGTTGTGCGATATGCCCATAGGGCTTCTGGCAATTGGGTATCCCAGTCACATCTATGCGAAGCGATTGTCTTTGTTAGAATGGCCTCAATTAATTTGTTGGTACTTTCTACCTGGCCATTTGCCTCTAGGTGGTATGGAGATGTGATTCTGTGCAAAATGTGATGATTTTTTAGTGTAGCAGAAACCTTATGGCCTACAAATTTTGGCCCTCCATCCATAATTATTTCTCTAGGCAAGCCATACCACATGAAAATTTGGAAAAGAAAGTGGATAACTATGTCCTTTGTTGCCCTTGGTAATGCTTCACATATTCCATTGCAACCAGTATATATGACTTTTGATTAGATGATGGATTTATTGGGCCAATGAAATCTAACGTGCAACGTTCAAAATGTTTGATGACTAACTGTGGGTGTAGGGGGCATCTTGTCAGACTGGCCATGGTGGCCCATTCTTTGGCAGTTGTCGCATAATTTCTTGGTGTCCTTAAAAATGGTGGGCCAATAATAGCCCATCTGTAAGATTCTATGTCTATTCCCGCGGTCTACAAAGTGTTCACTGCAAGGTCCATCATGGCAGGCTTTTAGGATATCGTATATTTCGTCTTCCTTGACACACTTGTAGATATGCATATCGGCTACTATGTGAAAGAGGTATCCTCCGATCCAGGAGAACTGAGTGTTGTGTTGCACTATTAATTTTCTTTCTCTGTGCGCCAGGTGCCTGGGTTGGTTTCCCACTGCTAGGTAATTCGCGACGTCTGCATACCACGGTGTTTTCACGGTCAAAACAAATAGGTGCTCATTAGGGAACTGGTCTTGTGCCGCCACTGTGTCATCTGTTCTTGGCACATGTGAGAGGAAGTGTGCCACCAAATTTTCCTTTCCTAGTCGATCCTTGATTGTTATGTCAAATTACTACAAAAGGATTAACCATCGTGTCACTCTTCCATTCATAATAGGTTTATTAGCTAAATATTTTATAGTAGAGTGATCAGTATATAGGACCATAGGGTATCTTGTTATATATTGTCTGAATTTGTTAATAGCATATATTACAACTAGAAACTCTTTCTCGGTCACTGTGCAATTCAACTCAGAAAGAGTTAAATTTTTGCTAATGTAGTATATCACATAGGGTTTCTTGTCTTCTTCTTGGCCGAGAACTGCTCCAATGGTCATACCTAATGCACCAGATGAAATCTAGAATGGTAAATCCCAGTTCTGGCCCTGTAGTACTGGGGTTGTTGATACTAGTTGTTTAATTCTGCAAAGGCAATGTCACATTTGTTAGTCCACATAAAATTGATATTTTCTATCAAAGCATATAGTGGTGCAGAAATTTGGGTGAAGTTTTTTTATAAATCTCTGATAATATCCAGAAAATCCCAAAAAACAACGTACCTCTGTTTGAGTGCAGGGGTTAGGTAGTAAGAGGATTACCTGAATTTTTGTTGGATCTACTTGAATTCCAGCTGCTGAGATGTAATGACCCAGGATCAGGCCTTTGGTCATCATCATTTGGCATTTCTCGTGGCTTAAGCAGAGCCTAGTAGCAATCCATCTTTCCAGGACTTTCTCCAGTTTCTGTAATTCCTAGTTGAAGTCATCTCCATAGGGTGTAAAATCGTCCATGTACACCTCTAATCCCTCATTTATTAGGTCTGCAAAAGTACTGAGTATTGCTCTCTGCAATGTAGCAGGTGCATTGCACATTCCAAAAGGTAATACGCTGTAAGAAAAAGTCCCCTAGGGGTAGGTGAAAATAGTCTTATCTTGGTCTTTAGGGGTAATTTGGATTTGGTTGTAGCCACTGAAGCCATCGAGGAAAGAGAAGATTTTTTTACTTACCAATGTGTCTAGAACCTGGTCGATAAATGGAAGGGAAAAATGATCTTTTTGCGTTGCTTTGTTAATCTCTCTGTAATTGACACATATACGCCATTTCCCATTCTTTTTAGGAGCCATAACTAATGGAGAAACCCATTTACTATTAGATATATGATAGATGAAATTTACATCTAACTGTTTCTGTAGTTTGTCTTTAACAACATCCTTTTGGTGAGGGTTTAATATTAGTTGAGGTTATCGAATGGGTCTCACATATTTTTCAGTGTAGATGTGGTGCATACATAATTGGGGGTCAAACCCTTACATATCAGGGTAATCCCAAGCGAAAGCCTCTTTATATTTCCTAAGGATTTAAATAAGCTTCTATTGTTGGTCATCACTCAGGTTTTTGTTAATGTTAAGAACTTTCCCTTGCTCAATTTCAATGGGTTTGCTGTTATAGATAGTTGTTGTTGGTATTGTTTGGTCATTGATATCTTTTATAGGATCTTCTTCAATTTCATTATCCAGGGCTGCTTTAATCATGTGACATTTCAGATTAGATACCGTAGCTAGGTGGTTAATGTAAGTGTTAATAATATCATCTTCTATTTTATTCTTAAATTCAAGAGCATCTGTTATAGTTAGTGGTGATCGAATATTTTCAGTTAAATATGTTACATGTTGCTTCCTAGTTTTATTTATGGTTAAGCTTGGCTGAGTTGTAGGATATAAAGCTAGGTTCTTCACATTATTTCCTCTAGCTATAGTCATATTGCCAGTTCGAAAACTTATATGAGCATCTATGGTCGCTAGCCAAGGTCTTCCTAATATTAGAGGATGTCCATCTAGTTGCTTTCTAGGATTAATAATCAAGAAATCTGCTACATACTCCGAAGAATCTATAGACACCATTACATCGTGTAATGTCCCTTCTAGTTTAGTAACGGAATGGCCAGTAAGTTCCAGCAAGGTCGTAGTTGGATCTAAGGCTGTGATGCCAAGTCTTTGAAAAGTTTTTGTTGTGAGAATATTGATGGCTGCCCCTAGATCGATTAACACATTGGGAAAGGAACATCCATTTATTTGCACTGTGACAATAGGGTTTCCTGGGTCCTCATATTTTACTGGTATCTCTCTTCCTAATAATAAATCAGACAAAGTTCCGACTACGTGGAAAGTTGGTGTTACTTTTACTTTCCTTGTAGTATTTTTGGTACACAATTCCTTAATGGTTTTTGCATAGATTGGAATGTCCTGAATAACCTAGAGGAGGGGTATTTTTACAAAAATATTTTTTAATTATTGCAGGAGATCAAAGTCGAGATATTCGATTGGGTGAGGTATAATCAATCTTTATGGGAATGGTGGAGAAGAGGTAATGATTTGTTCGTGGCTTTTCTACCTGACTGTATTCTCCCTATGAGGTGTTTGTTCTATAGGTAGTGGTTCTTCCAATTGTATATTTTTATCATCTCTTGGCTTAATTATTCATCCAAACCTCAATTTGAGTTCATTACATTCTCTCAACTCAGTTTTTGGATCCAGACCTTCAATAATTTGTACCGACTGGACTGGTCTGTTATTAGGATTTTGGTTGGGCTGGGCTGGGAGTTGCGGTTGTATATTGGGTTGAGGATTCTACTACAATGTCGAAGGCACTGGTAGCATAGGTTGAGGTAGGGGGATTGTCCTTGTTGGTTGGATCATAGGTCTTTTCCATCTTGATTGCCAGTTTTGGTTCTGTGAAGTGGAGGGGGACCATTGCGATGGATATGGATTGCTCTACCAGAATGATGGAAAGTAAGAGGAATTTGGCCAACTATTGTTTGGATTCGAATGATTGAACCAAGGTGACATAGAAAATGCTTGTGGTGCCCAGTTAGGAAAAGGTGATTTGTTCTGCCATGTAGCTCCTATGTATTGCTAAGAATTATATTGTGAAGGCTGAAAGAATGA
This sequence comes from Pinus taeda, assembly GCA_000404065.3. Taxonomy (NCBI): domain Eukaryota; kingdom Viridiplantae; phylum Streptophyta; class Pinopsida; order Pinales; family Pinaceae; genus Pinus; species Pinus taeda. The sequence continues at coordinate 340,713 of APFE030707220.1, read as the reverse complement.
AGATGTGTCAGTAGGCATACCTGTTTGTCGTGCTTGCCATTGGCGATGCTAGCTTAACAGGTATACTATTTTTGCTTCTTCCTTTGCCTCTTTGAAGACCGTTTTTAATCCTGGGAGTAATGGGAAATTTTATGTGGCATGTTCTTTAGTGCATATGGTACAAGTTTGTAACATATCTAGTGGGCATTCTTTATGACTATGTTTCTTCCTACATCAAGGGAAAAAAATAAACAAGTTCTATTCTTCTTCGACCTGCTTCTCCTTGGCTTCCATGATGTCTAATTCTGTTGTCAAGGTTCCTAGGATATCAGTTTTGGAATCTTCCAGTAGGTTGTCGATTTTAGTAGGAGTAATTCTTTTGCCAAAGATTTTGCTATCCCTGGTGATCATATCACATTCAGCTAGTTTTAGTCTTGTACTGCCCCTTGAGCACCTGATACACAAATCAATAATGTCAGCATAGTCTTCTTGATAGATATCACCTTTACCCATGGTATTTAATGTTTTTATCCACTGGTCTTTCATCCCCTGAATCATCATGGTTTTTAGCATATTATTAGGCAGATTTGCATATGGAGACCTTTGGAGGTTATATTGGAAATGCTCCACATACTCTTCCAAAGTTTCACTAGGCCTTGCTACCATTTGGAATATCTCATCTTTTAGTTCTCTAGATCTGCAATAAACTTGATATTTTTTAAGGAAGGTAGTTTTCATTTGGTCCCAATCATTTATGATGCCTCCACCCAGTCCCATAAACCAACACAGGGCTGCTCCCTTTAAAGTGGAGGGAAACCGCTTCAGTTTCTAGGGGTGGGTGGTGTAATCATAACCCCAACATAGGATGTAAAACTCAAATAGGAATGCATCCAGGTCTTCTAAAGTGAGTCCATGAAAGGTGGGAAGATTTTGTAGAGGGATATCTTTCATGGTGGTGTTGACAGTTGTGTCAACAATAGGATATTGTAATGTATAGGTCTGGTGTGTTTGTGGATTATTGGCCATTTGATCAAAGATATGCCAGTACCCTTCTGGGATCTCTGGAGCTAGAGAGTTATCCCTAGGATGTCTAGAAGAGGCAAGAATGATCTTAACAACACTCCCTTGATCTGGGAAATTGAGTTTCCTTTGCTCAATTACTACCTCAGGGGATCTTGGTTCCTCGGCTTCCCTTGTTTCTCCTTCTCCTTCACCGATGTTGCAAGAATTCCCTTCTTGTGAGGGAATTGGTTGCAAATTTTAAATATATTGAAAAATCTGTTTATTCCCTTTAGTTTTACTATGGACCTCAACGTAGTCTACAAATGGTGAGCCTCTAGCCCAAAGGGAGATAGTAGGTTGTCTAGAAGCAATGGTTCGGAGACCTATTGATGACTGAGATTCATTTTTTCTTAAGATGTCGTCGATAAAAGTTGATCATCCAAGGGTCATCGGTCCCTTAGATTTTTGATGTTTGGGGTGTGGGATTGTATTGTTTTCTGGTCTTTTCTTCGTAGTCATTCGTGCAAAAATTCAAATGTTTATTTCTACTTTAAATTCCTAGCAATTCTGCTGGAAAGCGGGCAGGGGAGCAGGCATTTTACTTGCTCCGTATGTAGGTTTTTACATTCTGTTTTTAATACCCAATTCTCTCTCAACAAACAAACATTAAACACCTACATCACTTTTTTGTAATTGTGCTGAAAAGAGGGCAAAGGAGCAAACAATTTACTTTCTCATTACGTAGGTTCTTACCTTTTGTTTTAATACCAAATTCTTTCCCAACAACAATTATCAGATATACATCACTCTTTATAAAATGGCGACACTCTCCCCAGCAACGGCGCAAATATGTTGGTTGATAAAAGGTGTCTTTTAAAACTCCTAATTATCTCACATTAATCATCAACCTGGGCAAGTCCTTTTATTCCAAGAGTGTACACAATATGTGCATGCTATCAATCCAAAGAGTTATGTTTCTTATAATGAAGTATAAACCTTTGATACAAGAGTAAACGGATGCATTTATAAAACTCAAATTGCAACTGTTAAAGGAAATATTACATCTAAGAATCAAGACATAATCCTTTGTTGAAATTGAAATCAAATCTCAAACAATAAATTCAATGGCATCAACCGAGAGCGTAGTAGAAATAACCAATCTCTTCTTGCTGATTCAATCTAAATCACACTCAATCTCAGTTAAGCAATCCAAAGGGAAATGATGTCGATCGAGAGTTTAATAGTGATAACCAAACTCTTTCAGCCGATTAAATCAATAAGGTTCACTGTCTTAATCCACAATAAGCTTAAACAAAATCAAATGACAATGTTGCAAAACATATAAAGAAAATGTACTAACTTCAATATAGGAAATCGACAAATAGAAAATAAGGTAGACTCACAGAAAATGGGAAAAATCTCAAACCAATCAAACTTGTGTGAATCAGAAATATATAACACAAGGGATAGTAGTTTAATCCACCAGAGGTCGGGCCCTTAGCCACCAGTGAATACTGCTGAGCTACCTCAGAGAATATAAATGAACAATAATGTAAATTATATATTAACCATTGAACTCAAGTCTCGTTACAATATGGTTGTGTTCTCCAACATCACAAGTGTGTAAATTAAAATTACAATTTGAAGTAAACAAAGATCGATCCCCTTTCCTCCTACAGTCTTTTGCTTTTATAGTCAGAAAGAGGTAAAAGATAAATGTGATCCCTCAAGATCAGGAGATCTTGATGGATTCACGATTGAATGCTATCTTCTGTCACCATTCATATTTATCATTCATCCTCTTGATTCATCCTCCAACCTGACCACAACCGACATGTCCCATTCTTCCTTTGTTGGCTTATGTTGTTCTGTCTCTGGGGAACAACAATTGTTCCTTTCGTCATTTCTCTACATAAGTGGAGTAAAAGTTAGTTACGGTGGCTAAATCTTAATTGAGAGTAGCTCATACATTTCTTATCATAATCCATCAATATGTCAGCATATCAATATATGAAAGAGATAAGAAAAGAGGAAAAAGATGATGGAATTAAGAGAAAATACATACCCATTTCGTAACTCAACGATAGAAATTTTGGTTAATCAATAATCCAAGCTCATTGAATAGTCGCTTCCTTCCCTATATAGATGATACAAAAATTCTAGATTGTTATGTGATATTCGTTGAATGATAGAAAAATATCATGTTACTCAGTGATTTCAATGATTTAAAATATTCACACAATAATCATCCATGCAATGGTATAAGGAAAATATGAGCTATCAATATATTAAGCTCACTCAGATACCGTATATGAATAAGATCTAGATCAATACAATGAAATGACACAACTCAAAAAAGAGATTCACTATATTTAGTTCACCATTACAATAACAGTTACTTCTTCGATAGAGATTGCAAATGGTTACTAAATATAACTAATTGATTTAAGGAAAATCTGAGCAATTTGTATGTTAACCTCACTTTGTGAACATATAGAAATAATATCTAGATAAACATAATGAAATGAGAGGAACTCAAAGAAGATATTTAATAATAATCGTGTTCGTCATTATGTTTAGATATTTCGACACATAGGAAATAGTTAAGTATAACTTGGTCTAGTGTAGAGTTAGGTAAACTGTGATTCTTTACTATGTACTTTTGTAACTTACAATCCGACGGTCACGATATGTTCTAGACATGAAGTGATCCTACGGTTCATTCTCTCTTTGGTATTTTCGACACTTTATCTATGGATTAACACTTGATTCGTCCATGATCTCTATTTAAAGAGCATGGAGGGTCATTTGATAGGTGACCGTTCATGAGAGAAGCTTATGTCTATTTTCTTTCTTTTATTAATAAATTGCTTGAAGTGGCTGAGTTGGCTTAGGCCGTGAATTGTTTCCCTCTTTGAGGGTTTTAACCATGACAAGAACACTGGTGTATTAAGCTATGATCTATTTGTGAGCGGTTTCCATTGGTGTTCTATCCGAGGAACTTATCCTATAAATTCCTACAGAGTTTCAAATCTTTTTGAGGGTTGCATCCATTGGTGATTCAAATCTAAAGCTGGTACAACTACATCCGACTGTCATTTCCTCTATTTATTGTTTCTGACCACTTTTAGGCCAAGAAGACTACTCTATTATGTTAGGGTTATCTGTTCCAATCAAGAACCCCTTTCATTTCACATGAAAAGGTTTTCGGTAGCCCTAGCTATGTCATTTTTAAGATCTAGAGATATACAGTCTTTATTTGCAGTTTTAGTTATTTATCTCTCTATTTATTTCGGTTTATTATCTCTCTGTTTTTTATTATCGGATCTGTACCTTTCATTTTTTCATATTCTCTTTGCCCCGTGACTCTATGCAATTTGGGAAAATCAGAAACAGAAAGGAAAGATTTTTCTCATCTGTATGCTCTTTTCCACCGCACCTTAGTGTGTTTTTTGGAGAATTTAGTATCGATAAATATTGATTCCCTAGATAAGTAGTTGTATCTAGAACAATAGTTTAAAGTGTTTTAAACTTTTCCTATAAGCAATAGATAAGATGAAAAAATAGAAGATCTACTTGTAGTTCCGCTTTCCTCTCATCTCCCTTGTATCGATCCTATCGCTCCTTCCCGTACTTAATCCACTTGAGAAGTACCTTGTAAACACAACAGAAAACAAAGAAGCAATCAAAGCATATGATGTATTGAATATAAGTGAAAAGAATCAGATACAAGTCACACATATAAGCATTATAAAACAATAGAAACATATGGGAAAAGGGTTCAAACACTTTATTAGATAGAACAAGGAATTACAACCATTGGTCTCTGATTCAAAGCAATTCCTCCAGCTTGGACCCCATCCACATCACATCAAAATGATGACAAACTTGTAGCATTACAATACTTGCTTCAAAGCCAAATCTCATAGCAGCATTATCTCCTTACAATTCAACATAATCCAGACCCTGATCACTTAGATCAGTGGTCAATTTATAGGAAGATGAAGGAGGTTTTGTCATTAATGGTGGCATTGAATGGCCTTCCACACTTAGAAGTAGTTCCATGGAGGAAGGGATGAGAGGATAAGATGAACCTTAACTCATTCCTCATCCATTTCCGAGCTCATAGGAGTTGATAAGTGAGGGAACCTTCTAGATGACTCCAAAAGATAATAATATTCCCCAAACCCTATGTGAATTTCACTCATTCTTGCCTAGCATAGGTGAAAGGAATCCTAAGTGCTTTTTAGAGCACCATGGAAGTGGACTCAACTACTCTGCAACACACCCTCGCAAGGGCTTACCTGTGCTGGTCCCTTTAGAGGCTATTTTTGGATGTCTTCAAGTCATGAAACTGTCCTGGAAGGAGGCATTCAATGGGTGACTTGTTTAGGGCATGAAGCAATTGAATTTAGGGTTTCATGAGCCCTAAACACTGATCTAGATGTTGTGATATGATGTTCCCAAATGGATTTGTTACAGCTTCCCCCTAAAGCATGAAGTCGGAAAAATTCCAATGTCAAATGAAATGCTTTACGATGTGATGAGGAGGTATCAAAGTGGAAGGTGACCTGCATTAATTACAATACATATATCATGATATTTTATTTTACATGAATCACTAGGGGAAGGCATACCCATGCTCAGCTTATAAAATTTCATTAAATGTACATAGCTAGGCATCTATAGATATAGACTCATGATCAGAATGGCGATCAACATAAAGCCCTTGTACATATGATTTAGTACTCCTGAAATCATAGCTCGGATGAAACTAGATGTAGGGTCTTCTATCTAGTTTAACCGTTCACTCAAGTATGAGTCTAACCATGTGAATATGTGATCTGAAGTTGTACACAGGAAGACACCATCTGATTACTAGCCAATGATGTAAGCTATTAATAGATGCGAGAGAAATCACCAAAAATGATCATGATTTTCAAGGTACTACAATACATTTTGCTTGGTGTGAATGGATGATTTGATCTTGAATCTCATACGAAGTGTTTCGGTCAAAGGCCATCGATGTTTGCCTAGTGCTAGAAGTGAGAAACTTGCCATTGATGCATGTAAGCTTCAAGGTACTGAATGGGTTTTTCTAAGTCAACTTCTTGGATAATGAGTTAATGTCGACAAGAAGCAACATGTCGTGGGAGGGCCTCGCTATATCCCACATCAACGACGCGAAATGAATGTAGTGATTTTAGAGATGGAATTTGACTGACGACACAAGGTTCAGGAATGGCGGTCATGAAAATGAAAGTTTATTGTATTGCAAAGGATGAATTTTTGCCAAATGACTTCTCTTGAACATGTCGGTGATGCTAAAGCGAATTGGTAGCATTGACCCAAGACAAAGTGGTGCATAGTATGATAAACCAATGGTGTGATAACCATCAAGCTAATAACCCAACCCAAATAGTCACAATGATGGAGTGAAAGTGTCATGTTCAAGAGCGACCTACTACCATAAAGTGGTTTTCCACTTTTTCCATTTTCCCCAGTCATTGCTGACCAATACCTCTTTATTTTTATCAAGCTTGAGGAGAATAACATATGCTTGTTGTATAATTTCACCCTTCGGCCAAATCCATCATTATTTGATGTTTTAACGAGTCTAGCGAAGGTGAAACTCAATCTTGTCTAGATGGACAAGTTTGTTGTTATTTGATGTTTTAACGAGTCTAATGACAAAGATAAATTGGTCCTTTTCACATTTATAGAGTTTGAAAATGGACAAAAAGAAAAATACACAAGTTCTTTTTCATAAATTAATCTCTCAAGCCCAAAAAAACGTCAAATAATACAGGAGAGATATCATTTTCAATCCGTTAACGAGATGGAAAGGACAAGTGCTCGATAATCTTTTCATATTTAGAGAGTCTGAAAAGAGCTTAAAGAGGACCCTAAGGGGGTTCCTTTATTGTTTTTAGCAGATCTCAAAAAAGAGACAAAAGTGTGCTCTGTGGTCAAAGGTACAATTTACAATCAAGTATGTTGAATTCTACAAGTCAGTTGTAAAAATTGCTCAAAAAATCACCAAGTGGATTAAAAATATGTGCTTCATATGCAAAAAATAGGCAAACACTAATGTTTACTCAATTAATTAACATGAAATAAACATAAAACATGTTTTTACCATGACATTTTATCATTTGGAACTTACCATCCAGTTTTGTGCTTTGAGCTTAGTTTTTACCCCAATCTTGACCAGCTGATTGCAAAAGATTCTATGGACCATTTCTTGAGCTGTCTAGACTAGGTAGGAGCTAAACCTCCATACTTTCTTTTCAAGTCATTCTTTTGTCATTTCATGCAAATTTTAGGGTTTTTTGGGGCCCCTGGGGTTTCATTTTTTTGCCCTGGGATCAACGCAGGCTTTCACATCGAAAACTGCCCCGAAGAGCACCCAGATAGAAGGCTACATGCTTTGTAGTGTACTGTCTCTGTGCATTGGCTATGTTGCGTGAGTTTCCCAAGTTTGTCTTAGTTGTTTGCTCCAAAATTTGCCTTGTTTTTTGCATGGAGAGGATCCTAATTAAGCTTATGATTGTGTTTCAGGCTTTCATCAGATCATAATGTCAATTACATGGTGGGAAAGAGGGCATAAAGAACAAGACATGGTTTCCCTAAACAATTCGGGTACAGTTGAGGCCCTCGAAAATTGTGGGTTACTCAAATACTTTAAGTTGTGCGGAATGAGGCAACAAATAGAACTACAACAGTTCCTTGCTCATGCATGGGATTGGACAGATCAGACCTTTCACATTAGGGACAAGATGGTCCCTATTACAATTGAGGATATTTACTTTGTTACCAGACTATTGAGGGGAGATGCCCCCATCTCACTTTTTGGATTTTCCCATGAAGGGGAATTAGTGAGAGATTATATCAGACAGTTTTGTCAGCTAGGTACACAACCTAGCAAGGATGGGAAAATAAATATCAGGGACGTTGGTGATTTTCCTTTAAGAACGATCCTATTCACAATCGAAAAATTGGCTGATAATGTGACTCTACATCTGGCAAATAGATCTTATATGCAATATGCACTAGAGTGTCTAGAGCCAGAAGTTTTCAACTGGTGCGAGGTTGTGATTTCTATGCTGAAAGAACAACTAACTAAGGTAAAAAGAATTAAGATGAAAAACTTTTGTTATGGTTCGGTCTTAATTTCTTTTGCCCTAGAGAGAATCTTATTGATGCAACAACAACATGTATCACTGGGTGTGGCTGGTCCTAGAGATCCACATATGCAGAGGTGGGTTGAATTGACGGCTCAACATGCGAGTTAGTCAACAATCATTTTCTCCCTTGCATTTTTCAGGTAGATTGAGCAACAACATATTGTTATCGAGAAGCATCCATACTCAAGGATGGAATTTCATGGAGATCCAGATTTGATTCTATCAGTTGGAGCATAATGGGGCGCTATGTGTAAGTTGTTTGACCAAAGAGTTTTTTGATTTTTTTCAAGTTTCTACATGTTTTTGTGTTTATCAATGTTTCCAAGACTAAACTAAAACTACTCTTATGCATGAAAATGTGGGTACTGTTAAACTTGTGGGATACCAACAGGTTGCAGGTGGGCCATCATAGAGAAACATCGAGAGAGAAATTCTTTAGGACTTGGATTTGGCCAAAACCTTAGTAGAGTTGCAGGATCACATAGAGGGATTAACCCTTGGTGTTCTAGATATCTGGATCGAGGAGTTACCTACGAGGCTGCAGCACCACACTATTGGTATTCCTAGCTGCTAGGCGAGGCTTTTGCGCATGATAGCACAGGCTATGACTTGTTACCATGAGCACCAATAGATCTACTTAGGATGTTTTGTATGTATTTTCGAGTTTCTTGGGTCAGATGACCAAATGTGTCTTGGACACAAATTTGGTAAAAAAAATTTAAAACACCTATCTATTTTACTTTCAGAGTTTTCTATGATTATATGCAATCCTATTCAACTGATGACGCGAATTGAAGATATTACTTTTACATGTGTCACAAATGTCTATTTAACACATAATTCGCTAGAGAATGAGTTAATGTGTTAAAATTTCTGGAAATATTTTGATATTGAATGTGTTCAAAATGTATTTCCAAAATATGAACTCTAAGGAACATATGAAAAATTGTTGGATTTCAGACAGTATAAATGTTTGTTAGTTATAGTATAATGAGTTGCGAGTCTAGCCTAATGATGATTCGGCCAATGCCAAGTGAAATGGCATCAGAGAGTAGTTCAATCAACGCACTATACTCAACGATGTTGTTTGTCGATCGACCAATACAAATCCCTTGGAAACTCACTAACTCGCCACTTGGAGTGAAAATAGCCCATGCTGCAGAAGACAAATCTTTCATACTATGACTAGCACCATCAACATAACCAACAAAAGGTTTAGAAGACTCTGACATCTGCAAAAAATGCAAAGAGGATTACTAACCAAATAAAAACCTCTAAAAGATACACACACATATGCAATGAAAGCATATATACTGTGAATTTTACTACGTTTAATCAAGCATAGTAATGTTTGAGGTACAACCCATTTCAAGGCCATGACAATGTAATCCCATCATAATCTAGTAACTCGCAAGCACCTTTTGCTAGAACATGCTTGACAATATAAGGACCCATCCACATTGGTTTGAATTTCCCTACTCCAAGTTTATCAGCATCTTGATCATAAAGCAAGACCAGGTCTCCTTCTGAGAAGATATGAGTCTTGACATTTCTATCATATTACGTCTTAATACATTTCTTATGCGCTTCATTAGCCAATGCAGAATCATGAATAATTTCATCTAGATGGATTAATTCCAAGAAATGCCCTTCTTCTTTAGATGTGTCAGGTAACAGGACAATCGCAAGTTTGAGAGATGAAATTCCGCATTGTATCGTTAAGATTGCTTCTAAACCATACACCGACTGAAAGGGTGTGAATCCTATTGCATTTCTCACTGAGGTTCGATATGCCCACAAGGCAGAGTACATGATTAAGTGCCAGTTTCTCTTATGAACCCCTATCACTTTTTGCAACATCTGCTTCAGGACTTTGTTGATGGCCTCAACTTGTCCATTCACTTGTGGGTAATAAGGGGTAGAACTATCATGTGACAGTCCTAACTTAGTAGTTAATTCAGCCATCATGTGATTGCAAAAATGTGACCCATGATCTGTAACTATGGCTTGTGGTACACCAAACAAGGCAACCACATGGTTAAAAAAGAAAAGAGAAATCATTTCACCACTGTTGTTCAATGTTGGCAACACCTCGAGCCATTTGGTAAAATAGTCAATGACGACTAGAATATACCCATGCCCCCTTGCCAAGGTGGGGTTACATGTCATAAATTCAATGCCCCATTTGGCGAATGGGCCAACAACAACAAATGGATGCAAATGGTGCAGGTGGTAATTTCATTTTTCGATCATATATCTAGCATGTGAGACAACTTCTGATAACAATAATACAATCTTTAAATATAGTTGGCTAGAAGTAACCAGCATGGATAATTCTCTGTGTGGTTGCATATCCAGATAAGAGTCCACCTCAGGCACCCGAATGGCAATCATTCAATGCTTTATTGACTTCCTCATGTGTGAGGCACCTCCGTAAAACTATATCGATACCACAATGGTAAAGTGTGTCGCCAATGATCAGATAATCTTTGGCTTGGTAGTGAATATGTTGTTGTTGTGAATGAGAGGTATCAGGCTGGAAAGTTTGGGTTTGGAGATATATCAGTATATTTCTATAAAATGCGTCAGATGACAAAATTAGAAACAGAGACTCATCCAAAATTGATGGTTCTGATGTTGAATCAATGGAGGTGGGGGGAAGGTCGCATAGTAACTCAACAAAAACTAGATATTTCTTTGATTTGGACTTGATGAATTCCAAATCAAATTCATGTAAAATAACTATCCATTTTGAATATTTGCACCCCAGCAATTGATGTGACAAAATTTATGTCATAGGGTTGCAATCTGAAATGATAGTTGTTTTTCGGAATAGGATGTAATGGCGAAATCTTTGAACATATTTCACATTTGCCAAAGCTAGTTTTTCAACATAAGAGCACTTACATTATATATCCTCGAGATTATGGTTCAAGTAATAAATCAAATTTTCTATCCCATTTTCTTCTTGGACTAAAACCAAGCCAATGGTCATATCTACAGTGGCGAGATATAGGTAATTTGGAGAATACATTAATGAATCTCTAATCAAGGTATGTTTAAGAGCATCAAAGGAAGCTTGTGCAACCTAATCCCAATGAAAGGGTATCTCCTTTCTCAAAAGACGTGTAAAACCTTTAGCCATTTTAGCATAATTAGGAATGAACCTCCTAAGAAAGTTGGCTTTCCCTTAGAGTCTCTGTAACTATAAAAGATTTGAAGGTGGAGGCAAATCTAGAATTGCCTGAACCTTTAATGGATCGAGTTGAATCCCCTCTCTAGACACTACAAATCCAAGCAATTGACCAGAGCCAATGCAAAACACACATTTATGTGGATTGAGTCATATCTTGTAGTGTTAGCACCATAGAAATATTGCTCTCAAATGTTGTGGGTGATCAGCCTACTTTCGTGAATGAATAGGTAAATCATCAAGGTAAGGTTGAACAATGTGCTTGATGTCATGGAAGGCATAATTCTTTGCCCTCTGAAAAGTGGCCCCGACATTCATCAAATCGAATGGGAGTTTCATATAGGCGAATGTGCCCCATGGACAAATAAAAGTTGTTTTCGATTGGTCTTGTGGGAGAGTATTGACTTCATTTTAGCTGGAAAATCCATCCATAAATGAGAATATTTCGCATCCAACACATTCATCAATAATCTGGTCGATAAAAGGAATAGGATAATTGTTGTTTGGACATGCCTGATTCACATCCCTATAATCGATGCACACTCGATCTTTTCTAGATGGACAAGTTTGTTGCTATTTGATGGTTTAACGAGTCTAACGACAAAGTTGACTCGATCCTTTTCATGTTTAGAGAGTTTGAAAAGGGACAAAAAGAAAAGTCCACAAGTTCTTTTTTGTAAATTAATATCTCAAGCCCAAAAAAAAGTAAAATAATGCAGGAGAGATATAATTTCCAATCCGTTAACGAGCTGGAGAGGACATGTGCTCAACGATATTTTCGTATTTAGAGAGTCTAAAAAGAGATTAAAGAGGACTCTACGGGGGTTCCTTTTTCATTTTTAACAAATCTCAAAAAAGAGATAAAAGTGTGCTCTGTGGTCAAAGGTACAATTTACAATTGAGCACGTTGAATTCTGAAAGTCAGTTGTAAAACTTACTCAAAACATCACCAGGTGGATTAAAAATATATGTTTCATCTGCAAAAATAGGAAAATACTAATGTTTACTTGATTAATTAACATCAAATGAACATAAAACAAGTTTTTACCATGACATTTATCATTTGGAACTTACCATCTAGTTTTGTGCTCTGAGCTTAGTTTTTAACTCGATCTTCACCAGCTGATTGCAAAAGATTCTGCGGACCATTTCTTGAGCTGTCTGGACTAGGTAGGAGCTAAACCCCTCTACTTTATTTTCAAGTCATTCTTTTTTCATTTCATGCCAATTTTAGGGTTTTTTGGGGGCCCTGGGGTTTCGTTTTTTGCCCTAGGATCAACGCAGGCTTTCACATCGAAAACTGCACTGAAGAGAACCCAGATAGAAGACTGCATGCTTTGTAGCACACTATCTTTGTGCCTTGCCTACATTGGGAAAGTTTCCCAAGTTTGTTTTAGCTGTTTGATCCAAACTTTGTCTTGTTTTTTTCATGGAAAGGATCCTAATTAAGCTTATGATTGTGTTTCAAGCTTTCATTGGATCATAATTTCGATTACATGGCGAGAATGAGAGCATGAAGAACAAGACATGGTTGCCCTAAACAATCTGGGTATAGTTGAGGCCCTAAAAATTGTGGGTTACTCAAATACTTTAAGTTGTCCAGAATGAGGCAACAAATATAAATACCGTAGTTCCTTGTTCGTGCATGGGATTTGACGAATCAGACTTTTCACATTAGGGACAAGATGTTCCCTATTACCATTGAAGATATTTACTTTCTTACTAGACTGTCAAGGCGAGGTGCCCCCATCTCACTTTCTAGATTTTCCCATGGAGGTGAATTGGTGAGAGATTATATCAGACAGTTTTTTCGGCTAGGCACACAGCCTAGCAAGGATGGGAAAATAAATATTAGGGACATTGGAGATTTTCCTTCAAGAAAAATCCTGTTCACAATCGAAAAATTGGATGATAGTGTGACACTACATATGGCAAAAAGATCTTATATGCAATATGCATTGGAGTGTCTAGAGCCAAACGTTTTCAATTGGTGCGAGGTTGTTGTTTCTTTGCTGAAAGAACAACTGACTAAGGTAAAAAGCTTTAAGATTAAGAATTTCTATTATGGTTCGATCTTAATTGCATTTTCCTTAGAGAGAATCTCATTGATGAAACCACATCATGTATCACTAGGTGTAAATGGTCCTAGAGATCGATGTATGAAGAGGTGGGTTGAATTGATGGCTCGACATGCGGGTCAGCAAACAATCATTTTCTTGCCTTCATTTTTCAGCTAGCATGAGCAACAACATCTTATTGTTGAGAAGCATCCATACTCGTAGATAGAATTTCATGGAGATCTAGATTTGATTCTACCAGTTGGAGCACAATGGGATGCTATGCGTATGTTTTTTGACCAAAGTGTTTTTTTTTATTTTTTCAAGTTTCTACATGTTTTTGTTTCTTTCAATGTTTCCAAGACTAAACTAAAATTACTCTTATGCATGCAGATGTGGGTACTGTTTAACCTGTGGGATACCAACAGGTTGCAGGTGGGCTAGTGTAGAGGAACATCGAGAGAGAAGTTCTTCACGACTTGGATTTGGCTAAAACCTTAACAGAGTTGCAGGATCACATAGAGGGATTAACCCTTGTTGTTTTGGATATCTGAATTGAGGAGTTACCTATGAGGCTGCAACACCACACTATTGGTGTTCCTAGTCACTAGGCAAGCATTTTGCACATGATAGCATAAGCTATGACCTATTACCGTGAGCACCACTAGATCTACTTAGGATTTTTTGTATGAATTTTTGAGTTTTTTGGGTCACATGACCAAATGTGTCTTGGACACAAATTTTGTAAAAAACTTTTAAAACACCTATCTATTTTACTTTCAGAGTTTTCTATGGTTATATGCAATCCTATTCAACTGATGATGTGAATTGAAAGTATTACTTTTACATTTGTCACAAATGTCTATTTAACACATAATTCGCTAGAGAATAAGTTAATGTGTTAAGATTTCTGCAAATATGTTGATATTGAATGTGTTCAAAATGTCTTTCCAAAATACGAACTCTAAGGATCATATGAAAAGTTTTCGGATTTCATATAGTATAAATGTTTGTTAGTTGTAGTACAATGAGTTGTGAGTCTAACCTAACAATGATTTAGACAATGCCAAGTGAAATGGAATCAAATAGTAGTTCAATCAACACACTATACTCAACGAAGTTGTTTGTCGATCAACCGATACAAATCCCTTGGAAACTCACTAATTCGCCACTTGGAGCGAAAATAGCCCATGCTGCAGAAGAGAAATTTTGTGTACTACGACTAGCACCATCGACGTAACCAACAAATGGTTCAAAAGAATCTGACATCTGCAAGAAATGCAAAGAAAATTACTAACCAGATAAAAACCTCTAAAATATACACACACATATGCAATGAAAGAATATATACGGTGAATTTTGCTACACTTAATCAATCATAGTAACATTTGAAGTACAAACCATTTCGAGGCTGTGAAGATGGAATCCCATTATAATCTACTAAATCGTATGCACCTTTTTCTAGAACATTGGTTTGAATTTCCCTACTCCAAGTTTATCAACTTCCTGATCATAAAGCAAGATCAGGTCTCCTGCTGAGAAGATACAAGGCTTGACATTTCTACCATATTGCACCTTAATATGTTTCTTATGCACTTCGTTAGCCAATGCAACATCATGACGGGTTTCATCCAAATGGATTAATTCCAAGAAGCACACTTTTTCTTTAGAAGTGTCAGGTAACAAGTCAATCACAAGTTTGAGCGATGAAATTTCACATTGTATCGGTAAGGTTGCTTCCAAACCACACACCGACTAAAAGCATGTGAATCCTGTTGCATTTTTCACTGAGGTTTGGTATGCCCACAAGGCAGAGTATAGGATTAAGTGCCAGTTTCTCTTATGAACCCCTATCATTTTTTGAAACATCCACTTCAAGACTTTGTTGATGGCCTCAACATGTCCATTCGTTTGCGGATAATAAGGGGTACAACTATCATGCAACAATCCTAAGTTAGTAGTTAATTCAACCATCATGTGATTGCGAAAATGTGACCCATGATATGTAACTATGGCTTGTGGTACACCAAAACGGGCAACCACATGGTTAAAAAAGAAAAGAACAATTGTTTTGCCATTGCTGTTCAATGTTGGCATTGCCTCGACCCATTTGGTAAAATAGTCAATGACCACTATAATATACCCATGCCCCCCGATAGAGGTGGGGTTACATGTCATAAAGTCAATGCCCCATTTGGCAAATGGGCCAACAACAACAAATGGATGCAATGGTGCAGGTGGTAATCTGGTTTTTCGATCATATATCTGGCATGTGTGAGAACTTTTGACAACAATAATACAATCTTTAAATATAGTTGACTAGAAGTAACGAGCATTGAGAATTCTCTGTGTGGTTGTATATCCAGATAAGTGTCCACCACAGGCACCTGAATGGCAATCATTCAATGCTTTCTCAGCTTCCTCATGCATGAGGCACCTCCATAAAACTGTATCGATACCACAACGGTAAAGTGTGTCACTAATGTTCAGATAATCTTTGGCTTGATAGCAAATATGTCGTTGTTGTGAATGAGAAGTATCAGGTCGGAAAGCTTGGGTTTGGAGATAGATCAATATATCTCCATACCATGTGTCAGATGAAAAAATTAGAAATAGAGACTAACCAAAAATTGATGGTTCTAATGTTGAATCAATGGAGGTCGAGGGAAGGTCGCATACTAACTCAACGAAAACTAGAGATTTCTTTGATTTGGACTTGATGAATTCCAAATCAAATTCCTGTAAAATAACTATCCATTTTGAATATTTCCCCCAGCAATTGACATGACAAAATGTATGTCATAGTGTTTAAATCTGAAATGACAGTTGTTTTTTGGAACAGGATGTAATGGTGAAATATTTGAACAGCTTGAGCAACTACCAAAGCTAGTTTTTCAACATAAGAGTACATAATTTCTATATCATTAAGATTATGGCTTAAGTAATAAATCAAATGTTCAATCCCATTTTCTTCCTGGATTAAAACCATGCCAACGGTTGTATCTATAGTGGTGAGATACAGGTAATAGTCATTTTGGTAATTTGGAGAATACCTTAATGAAGCTCTAATCAAGGTATCTTTAAGAGCATCCAAGGAAGCTTGTGCAACCTGATCCCAATGAAAGGGTATCTCCTTTTTCAAAAGACGTGTAAAACCTTTTACCATTTCAACATAATTAGGAATGAACCTCCTTAGAAAGTTGGCTTTCCCTTGGGGTCTCTGTTACTATAAAAGATTTGAAGGTGGAGGCAAATCTAGAATTGTCTGAACCTTTAATGGATCAAATCGAATCCCCTCTCTCGAAACTACAAATCCAAGAAAATGACCAGAACCAATGTAAAACACACATTTGTGTAGATTGAGTTGTATCTTGTAGTGTTGGCACCGTAAAAATATTTCTCTCAAATGTTGCAGGTGATCAGTCCACTTTTGTGAATGAATATGTAAATCATCAAGGTAAGGTTCAACAATGTGCTTGATGTCATGGAAGGCATAATTCTTTTCCCTCTGAAAAGTGCCCGTGACATTCTTCAAATTGAATGGGAGTTTCCTATAGGTGAATGTGCCCCATGGACAAATAAAATTTGTTTTCGATTGGTCCTATGGGAGAATATTGATTTGATTGTAGCGAGAAAATCCATCCATAAATCAGAATATTTCACTTCCGACACATTTGTCAATAATCTGGTCAATAAAAGGAGCAGGATGATTGTCCTTTGAACATGCCTGATTCACATCCCTACAATAATAATAATGTACCACTTACCATTAATAATTACAATGATAATATATCAATTATTAATAATAATAACATTAATCATAAAAATATATCCCTTAGATGCAACAATAAGTATAACATTAATGATAACAGTAATAAATTAAATGACAATAATGAAATTGAAAAAAACTATGGTAATGATAATAATAGTATTCCCCCTCTCTAGAAAGAATAAAGTTATCAATCTTTCTAGCTTCTCCTTTCCCCATTCTGTTTTTAAGCTCTAAGGTAAAGGTTTTAATTTTGCCATGGCCCCTAAGAAGATCCCGATGGACAACATCATCTATGATGTTTAATTTAGGATTAGACATTTACCTGACAATATTAAGGACACTATTAGATAGGATTTTGTCGCTGTACTTGGAAAGGTGAAACCCCCTAGGAGAAACCTCAACAAGGAAGAAGTCATCGCTCTCAGATCCTTAAACCAGAATAATAATATCATAGTCCTGAAAGCCGACAAAGGAGGGGCTGCAGTTATCCTTGACAAAGAGGAATACTGTAATAATATGTTAGATCATTTATATAATAGTGGAAGCTATAAAAATCTTCACAAAAACCCTCTTAAGAAGATTTCGAGGATCGTGGCTCTTGCCATCAAATCCAGTAGCTCCATGAGTTCCCTTTGCCATAAACGTCTTGAGAGCATTCCCATCACTCCAAGGATCTATGGACTTCCAAAGATTCATAAGGATGGAGCTCCCCTTAGGCCCATTGTAGGAACCATTGGTCATCTGACCTACCTTCTAGCTAAATACCTCACCTCTAAGCTTAAATACTTAGTCGGCCTTACAAAGTCCTTCATCAAAGACTCTGCATCCTTTGTTGAAGAACTCAAAACAATAAAACTGGAACTTGAGGGTATTCTGGTGAGTTTTGATGTACTCTCTATATATAGTTGCATCCCTATAAAGGAGGCCATGAAGGTTATCAAGCATCTCACGGATCCTAATACCATTCAATTAGTTGAGATCTGTCTCACTTCCACTTTTTTTAGTTTCGAAGGTGAGTTATTTTAGCAAATCTGTGGTGCCGCCATGGGCTCCCCCCTATCCCCTGTTGTTGCTAATCTTTTTATAGAAGATTTTGACTCCAAAGCTTTAGCCTCTTCCCATCTTCTTCCCAAGCTCTAGAAGAGATTTGTAGATGACAATAATGTCATCTAGTCTCATGTCCAAAAGGAGTTGGATCTCTTCTTCAAGCATCTTAACAGTCAATCCTTTGACATAAAATTCACCATGGAACAAGAGGTAGATGGTTGCCTCCCTTTCCTTGATATTCTTATTTCGAAGAATGTCGATGGCTCCCTCTCCCACAAGGTGTATCCGAAGAAAACTCACACTGAGCAATACCTTCATGCCAATTCCCATCATTTCCCAACTCAAAAGTTGGGATTCTCAACACCCTCGCTACTCGTGCCCTGAGAATCTCCAATGAAAAGAGTTTCAATGGTGAGAAATCCCATCTCCTTAATGTCTTTGTTGAAAACAGCTATAGCAGACACCTTGGTTAGAAAGCTTTCCTTAAAGCCTTTAAGAACTTGTTGATAAAAAAAGAACCTAAAGATCATATCACGAGGGTCCATATGCCTTTTATCCAAGGGACCACTGATAAGATTTCTAGGATTCTTAGGAAGCATAATGTTCCCTTCACCTTCAAACCCCTTAAAACCCTTCTTAATTCCCTTCGATCAGTAAATTATCCCATCAACCCTAAGGACATGAAGGATGTCTACATTATTCCTTGTTCATGGTGGACCCCCTACATTGGTGGGACTGGTCACTCTATTAGCCAAAGTATTAATGAGCATATAGCTGACCTAAAACATGGGAGAACCAAGTCCTATGCACTGGTGTAACATGTGGAGAAGACTAAACATCATGTTTACATTGAGGAAGCCCGAGTGATTGCTAAGGTTGCGCAATTTCATCATCGGAAATTTAGAGAAGCTATTGAGATTGAAAAAAGGCCAAGTAACTTCAATAGGGATGATGGTTGGAAGATAAGTAGTTGTTGGATCCTTGCCCTTTCTTCCCAGTCACATCTCCCCTCTTCTTCGCCTCCCCTCTTTATTAATGACTTAAACTGATTTTTTCCCCCTTTCCTTTTCTTCAAAATTGCCCTTGTCCTAACTAACCGTTTTGTTTCTCTTTAGATGGCTTATAAAATTATTTTATATTAAAAAGTTTCCCAAAAACCATTAATGATAAAATATATTCTATAATTATTTAATAATATTTTAATTTAAGGATAATTTTAAAGCAATACTATTAATATTGACTCATATTAAACATTAATAATATTATTAAAATTACCATTGTCATAACTAACTAATGGGTTAATATTACAAGATTACTATTTAGATTTATAATAGTAAGTTTATTACTATGATAATATTATAATAATACTTAGTATCATTATATTAAAGCATCTATGACTCATATTAAATAAGTATTAATCTTATACCTTAATAATACCATTATAATTAAGATTACCCTTGTTATAACTAATTATAATGGGTTAATATTAACCATTATAAGATTAATATTTAGATTTCAGTAGTAGGTTTTGGCTAAATATTTATAAATTGATTGAAATTACTACACTTTTAATGTTATGGATTGATTTAATAAGATGTAGTATAATTTTTATAAAACTTATTAAATAAACCAAGAATGTATTAAATGGCATTATAAAATATTAATATTTTTACTCTAATTTATTGATAATATTATTATAATTAAACAATTTTAACCTTCCTAATCTAGTCATTTCTTAATCAGTTATGGCGTTGGTCCAATCCAATCTAATATAGCTATTTTTCCAGTCAAACCTAACGATTTTAAGATCTGCCATCCCTATTTAATATGAAGCCATGATCTAATTTTTTCAACTTGTCTTGATGATGAACCACACTCGTTGGTTCAAAAAGCATCCACAAAGATTTCCTAATGTGATTTTTTTGAAAATATTTCTAAAAACTTAGATTATGGATCATAGAAGCTTAAATTAAAATATTAAACTCAAATTATTAATATTGTAAATTCAATGCATATAAACCTTAAAATAAATATTATAAACCCTAAAAGAAATATGGTTGAGCATGCTTGAATTTAATATGCAAACAATATCTGTCACAAATGTGATGATGGACCATGGTTGACCATGATTAATCCTCATATTGAGAGAATCTTTGTCACAATGTGACATCAACCATGGTTAACCAAGATTGACCATGGTTGACAATGGTTGGTTTTCATATCCAATTTTTTTTTGTCACAATGTGACGTATTGGACCATGGTTGACCATGCTTGATTTTCATATTGAGACAATCTTTGACACAATGTGACACTTTACCATGGTTGACCATGATTATAAACAAAAGGGATTAATACTAAAATCCAAATGGATTAATACTAAAAGCCTAAGGGAATAATATTAAACCCAAGGGATTAATATTGTAATCCCAAGGCATATAAGCTCTAAGATATATATTATAAGACCTAAAACAAACATGGTTGACCATTTTTTTCCATGCTTGATTTTCATATTTAGATAATATTTGTTAGAAATGCGAGATCAGACCATTGGACCATTGTTGACATGATTTATCTTCCTATTGGGAGAATCTTTGTCACAATTTCACATTGGACCACAGTTGACCATGATCGACCACGGTTGACCATGATCAACTATGGTTGACAATGGTTCATTTTAATATCAAGATAATTCTTGTCACAATGTGACATTGAACCATGATTTACCATGATTAACC
>APFE030707220.1:294054-319720 GCA_000404065.3 Pinus taeda | reverse complement strand
TGGCTAAAAATTTATAATGATGAAAATACTACCACTATTATAATGTTATGATAATACTTTAATAAGATCTAGTATAATATTTTAATAAAAATTATTAAATAAACCAAGAATGTATTAAATGGCATTATGAAATATTAATATTTTTACTCTAATTCATTAATAATATTATTATAATTAAATAATTTTAACCTACCCAATCTAGCTGTTTCTTAATCAATTATGGCCTTGGTCCAATTGAGTCTAATATAGCCATTTTTCCAGTCAAACCTAATCGTTGGAAGATTTGCCATCCCTATTTAACATGTAGCCATGATCTGATTTTTTCAACTTGTCCTAACGATGAGCCACACTCGTTAGTTTGAAACGCATCGACAAATATTTTCTAATGTGATTTTTCCAAAAATATTTCTAAAAACTCAGATTATGGATCATAGAAGCTTAAACTCAAATGGGTTGAGGGTTAACATGGGGTTTATATAGGGCTTAACATGCCCCTCCACTTCAAACAAGTATTTTCCTCGACACTTGACTAACTGCTAGTGATTATGCAATAATTTAATCTCTTCTACTCGTATGTTCTTTTATTTAATGACATACTTCACAATTGTTGGGTTACTCGTCCACTTAATCATTGTTTCAAGGATTTTTTCTAATTCTAGTATGATTTTCCCTTCATTTATATCTTGCATTCCCCATTGCAAATTAATAGTATGGTGATGTTCTCTATTAGGTTGAATACCCTTAGGAATTAATCTAGATAACTTGAGATGATTCTTGACAGCTTTTTGGAGATCCCCTGATATAGATGATATTGACCATTGAAAATTTAGTGAACATAATTGTGCCATTGGACCTTGGTGTCCCTTTTTTAGTAATTTTTTCATTCCATCAAATCTTATCACTTTAGAGTGTTTCACTTGGATAACTCTTAGCCTAATTTCATTTCCTTTTGAGGTAAATTATTAAGATATGTTGAAAATTTAAGGTCATTGTTCCTAATGATTACAACCATTGGACCCCTAAGACAACATCAGCACCAACCATTTGTATCATAATAATGAGACTATCCAACAAATACTCCGACATATTCACCTTAATACTATTGTACTTCTCTGAAAACAATTATGGTGCCTCCCTTTGTAATCATTACATGAAACTAAAGCCCCAAGGGTTAGCTCAATTGGTCAAGTTCTCGTCGCTAAAGCCCCTCACTAATGGGAGGTCACAGGGTCAATTCTCCTTGAAGCCCTCGGGATTAGGATATGCTAATAAATAGAGTGGATTTGATCCCTTTTGGTGGATCTGCCCAGATATTGCCTCTAGAAAAAAATGTTATATGGAACTTTAGTGCCAGATATATGAAAAATTGTTTTTTGTTTCTAATTTGTAATTGATGAAGTTATGGGTACTTCATGAATCATTTGAAACTATTGCCTTTTCCTTTTTGATATATCCTCATATGTTGAGGATTTATGGAGTATTTATGTTGGCCATTGTATGACACGATATTATTATAGTCCCTTCTAACTTTGGATCCAGTGAAGTTTCCACTTCTTGATCTTCTTCATCTTCACAATATATGTAGAATAATTTCTTCTCACTGCATTTATTTCCCTTACTATAATTGTTGTCAAAATTGAAACATAGTCCATTTGTTCTTCTTTCATCCATTTGTTGACGACTCAACCTTGTTGGTTTAAGAACATGAACATGATTTTCTCTATAGTTATTAGTGACCAATTTTCTAGTGGCAATAATTTTACCTTCAACTTTTCTTTCCAGAATGAAATCATTCTCTATAGATTTAGGTTCAAAGAGATGCACCTCATTTTGGACGCTTTACTTTAAATTTCTTATGAATATGTCTAATGAATTATTATCTAAAATATTCACTACTTTGAGAATCAACTCTTAGGATTGTTGAATATGCTCTATAAGTGGACCTTTTTGTCGAATATTTACCAATTGAATAAAAAATATATTTTTATTAACATCCCCATAATGTTCTATCAGTTCCTCCAGAAAAATGGACCAAAATATCACATATTCTTTTATCCTTTCACAAAGTCGTTGATACCATGCATGCTGGCCTTGTTCCAAAAATAAGGATGAAATATTTACCTTTTGTAAGGATGCCACCTGGTGTAGATCAAAGTATTTCTTTATTTGAATTACCCATGTTATAGGATTGTTACCATCAAAATTCCTCATATCGATTTTTGGAATATAGTAATTCCTTGTTGTTGACATGAAGCCCTCATGATTTATATCTTGGATTGAAAATTGATGATTAATGTTTCTGTGATTCAATATTTTCTCTCTCCAATTGTGATAACATAATTCCCACATGCGATTGATTCTTAACATCATGCTTCTCCTTATGTTTATGATTTCTTTATATCTCCGCATCCCTTTTAGGGAGTCTTTTGATAGAAATTTTTGTAGTTCTTTTATTTATTTGTTGATGGATTATTGCATTCCTTATTTTCATTCATATTATTTTATATTTCTCTTTTATCTTTTTCCTAAGAACCTGATAAATCACCTTTTTCAACATACTACCATATATTTCACTAAATTTATTAGCTAATTGAGATGACATAAATTCTAAGTCTTCACTTTCTTCGTGAGTAAAAGATGATCCTTCAATATATTCAATTGCTATAGTAGCTTTCTTTGGAGGCATGTTGGAAAATAATTATATAGTACTCTTGTTTATCACAATTTTTAGTTACAAAAAATGGGATCTCATGATCAACAATTAGGTCACTTGTATCTTTTGTATCTTAGTTTGGAGAATATATAAATGCTTGGCATTTTTTTCATATATATTTTAGAGTTGATTCCTCCTAGATATAAAAATTTGATTGATAATACTATGATATATATATTTCTAGATTTCCACAAGTGAATAGAATTTTATGTTTCAAGTGAAAGTTATGGTAACATTCCCAAAACTTGTTAATTTGTGGCCTCTTCTCATGAGGAAAACCTATATACTATACCACATGTCCATTTATTCAAATATAATTATGAAATGTGTGCCTAAGGTACTTCTATATTTTTCATAAAGTTCTCGGAGATTTCACAGTTTGAAAATCACAAAAAATAAGATATAGAAAAAATACTAATATGACCTTTTAAAATTTATTTTAGGATTGTTCACAAGCCCTAAATTCCACAAGGAATAACTCTGAAATTAAGCTTAAAAAATTGTGAAAATTGAACGAGATGTTTCCTAATATGTTTTCTTAATATGGTTCAAGTTTCACTATTTGAAACTGTTGTGCTATTCAACAACCCCCCATTTATTGATGTAATAACTAACATTATATTAATAAATGGGGACCCTTGATAAAATCCTTCAAAAAAGAAATTTAGCATTTCGACAATTTCCTTTTAGCTTTTAAAGAATAAAATGAAATATCAAGTCAATACCCTTTGAAAGCTAGCAATTCTCGCCCTTTCACGTACTTCTAGATCAAGTGTGTCAAAAGCCTTATTAATGAGAAAAACCCATGAAAAGAGATCAAAAGGATCACTGCACCTTACTTAAATATCATTGGGATTTTTATTTAAAAACTAAGACCTAAAGAATTTCCTATTAAATAAAGCCTGTATCTCATATCATCATTCACAAAGGGCACACACTCACAAAGAATGTTGAAATGTGCGAAATGTGATATTGCGATAAGACAAGTCAACCTTATTGCATCGTGTCAGAACACTTAAGAAATGTCTAAAATATTATGAACTGCACGATGTTGCAAAATGAGAAAAAAGGTTGGACCTGATAGAAGCCAATGTCATAAATAGTACTTAAGTCTGCCATGAAGTGAAAAGCACTTTTTAAGTTAATTACTCTTTCAAGCAAGCTACGCTCTAAAGTAAATAATAATATACTGCTTATCCTGCATATCACACCGCACAGAATCCAAAAGATCTTTGAGAACACACAATCAAATATGCGATAATGAAATTTGTGATATTGAATCACAATCGCAAAATCAACATTCTCACAACTTAAGTCTGCCACATTAAAAGCCATCATTCCCATTTTGTGATCCGCTACATTAATGAGAAATAAAGGCAGTGATAAGGGATTAGTAGTGGCTATTTAATATAGGTTAATGGCATTTATGTTAAAAAGTGGCTCGACATAATACGATATCGTTTCATCTACATTTTATTAAAACTCCTTCCTTGTCACCTTTTCAGATTATTTGTATCATTCATTCTCATTGTCATTCTTATTTGTGTTTATCCAATAACTTCTACTCTGCTCCATTTCAAGAAAAATATGCAGGGAACATTGTTGTAAACAATGGGAAAGAAGGGAAAGGTAACTGCATCCAAGAAATAAAAAATGATTCCTCTTTTCTCCAATACTACACGTAGTAGAGACGGTGGAACTACGACCTGGGAGGCCATGAACAACTTGTTAGAATAGGAGCTCCTAAGGCCACGGGAAATAAAGGCCACAAAAAATTCCCAAGAGTCATTTGATGCCTCCTATTTCAAGATGACATGCTCTTTCCTACACTATAGACATGGTCAAATGGGTAATTGACAAGGAAAACATTGTAGACAGAACATTCAGAAGTCACACGCAAGAGGTCATGGGGTCTTTTTTAACAGACAACCTACGACTCATGTACTAGTTACCAAAGTTGTAGAAGCTCGACAAAAAATAGTTCCTTGAGCAATTTTCTAAGGAAAAGGAAGACCGAGTGGATGTCACGTAAACCTGGACAATAAATGAGGCCAAGCTCAAATGGGATAAAATGGGTATGCATTATATGACATCCATTTCTCCCCCTCCTAGTTTTTCTACAGCCATGCTATGTAGATTGTTTGGTAAACTCAATAACACCAAGTTTTCCATGGAGTGGCGCCCATTGATAGATGTAGTAGTGAATGCAACGATAATGAATTGGGCTCAAGTTCTATCAGACAATTTGCCTAGGGCTATTATATAATATAGAAGGAAGAGAAATTCTTCTTTAAGAGGCTCACCCCCTTTTTTCATGAGTGTTTTTCTATTGGATGCAGCGTATTTTTCTTCTAAATTTCCCAATATGGGATGGAGGTGGATTGTACAAAACCCACTTCCAATCCATATGTACCATAAGATTTTGTGGGAATATCAATTTCACCCTCATTTTTGTAAAATCTGTCAAGGAGATATGCTACGCATACATAAAGAAGTGTACAATAGAACTGCCCCTAGTTTTTCTAAAGAGGTTGAGATAAATATATTTCCAGTAGCTAGATGGATTGGGGAAGAAACCCTTACCTACATTAGAGTATTTGGGAGCATTGCTTCACCACATGTTCTCCCATATGATGTCCCCAACAAATTAATGGCCAGAGAAATAGCCTACCAAACAACAGGGGAAGGTGGATTAAGTACAGGACTGAAAGAGCAGAAGAAGGCTATTTTGCCTACATTCCCATTACAATGTGGTGCATTTACGCTACATGATTTTGGACATCCATGAAAATAAGTAGAGATTATTAAATATCTGAAATTAATTACATTTTCAGGAAGGTAGTATGGACCAGATATCACTGCTAATAATTTTACTACTATGGTAAGAGTAAAACCATTCACCCACGAAGGATATGTCTTTGATGACCTCCTCCTACACGCAGAAACATACTCACAATTGTTTCATTTGGCATTGACACTTTTAACACCATATGATCTTAGATATTTCCATGTGTATAGGGAAAAAAAATTTTTGAAGGTCCCATTGGACATATTGCAAATAGAACCAATAAGGGAGCCAACTCCCAGTGTGATCTTGGAGGACAGATCTAAAGAAAACTCTGAAGCATAAACCCAAGAGAGATCTATGCATGAGTCGAAGCACTCAGAGAATCAATCTCAAAATGGAGGAGGGCATACAAATAATGTGTCCAAAAAGGACATAACTGGAACTACAGAAGAAACATTCGAGCAAACTTCAGCGAAGAAACAAGAAGAAATTGTCTCTACATCAACTCGGTCAAGAAAGAGCCTAATTATTGACTTGGAATAGGAATGGGAACAGCTCAACAAGAAGCTTCATAGATTCAAACCTTGAGAAAACATTTGAGATACAAACTTCTAAGAAAACCCAACACAAGTCAAATCTGGAAATGAGAGTGGAAGGAGCTACAAGCACTCAAGACGTTGAAATCATTCATGTTACTCCTACTTTAGGAATTGTTATGAGAGTTGAAGAAATACCTCCACTAGATGTATTTTATAGTCCTACCTAAAAATCTATAATCAAGAGATAGAGGAAGAAAATAAAGTTGGACACTGTAACTGTTAGAACTTCCAAAAATGAACTAATGGACATTGTTTGGAAGGACTCACCCATGGACCCATCTAAAAATCTCGCAAAATTTTCACAATACATAGGAGCCTATGCCACAACAACTATTGACAAAGCGACAAATGTCCAAATGCTGCGTAAGGAATTAGAACAACAATTAGCTCAGGAAAAATCTAATCAACAAGCAGAATTACAAGTAGCCTAATTCCAATAAGAATTTGAACATATGAGATTACAACATCAGGCCAACCTAGCAGAAAGAGATGTGCAGGTACAAGTTATGACAAATAAGTATAAAGGTAATCCGCAAATCGATCAGTTCATAAAGGAAGCACTTAGTCTTAATTCCCAACTAATACAGTTGAAGGAAGTACTTTGCTAGAAGATATCGCAGATAAGTCCTTATTGTGAAACCAGTGATAAGTTAACAAAACAAGTCATTGACATGAGACTTGAGTATGACGAAATCCATAAAAGGATTTATGGCTCTATCACATGGCAAGAATTAGAGGATGGGAGAAAGGCCAACCTATCGAAGATGGAGGAATCTGATAAAGACATCTTGTTCACAGATTGAGATTCTCAGTTGAAACAAGCGGAAAGGGAAACAATGATAGTAGCAACAACAACAAACAACATAATAGAAGCCATCAATGAAAATATTCATGGATTTCTTTCGAATGTCAAACAGTTAGAGCAGAAGTGGAGACAGGCAGTGCAGAAAATGAGGAGGCAATCAGATAGGTAAGCAGGCTGAATTGGGAAGCATATTGGAAGTTTTTAGTGAAACCACATAGCCTGTGGATGACGTTCAGGTGCTTAACAACCTCAACACAAAAGATGGTGCCAACACTCAAAAACACTATATTTGTGGAGCAGTTAAAATCTGCGATTGACCAACTCACCCAGCTCAAGCCAATGACTAATATTTGTGATCTTAGAGATCAAGTCCAAAGGAGTTAGTCATTTAGTTTATTTTTAATTTAGTTTTATTTCTACATATTCTGAGGAAGGTCGTTTAAGCCTCCTCAACTACTTTTGTAATAATCTATTTTAGGACCCATATTTTATTATTTAAACCCCTCTCATGCATTTAGAGAGGGGTCCAAAAATTTTATTAGAAACATTTTTCAAAACATTGCACTTCTATAATTTTGAGGAGGCTCTAATGGAATGAATGGAACAAGATGTATTTTCTTTCAAATATTTAGCATGCTCTACTGAATTGCACTTTTGTACTCTTAAAATGTGTTGGATTAATTGAGATTGGGTTAATATTGCTGAAACACATGAGCACGACTCGTAATATATGGTACTTTTATCTTATGATCTTGTCGTATTTATGTATCGGGAAATACTTCTTCTTTAAATTGTTTTATGTGTGAAAGTATGAATTACAGTTTAGCATTATTGCACTTTTGTATGATGTTAGCTTTGCCTCTATTTTGAATACATGAATGATTTTGTATGCAATATATTTTTCTCAATCGTTTTGTTTAACTATTTATCCAAAACGATTGTTGTTAAACGATTTCACTTCTTGTTGCAGTTGAATGATCTTTATTACCAATTGTTGTAGGACATCATTGTAGATTGCATACTGTATTTAATTCCCGAGTATATTCATAGCTAAATAGTATTAAACTAGGATATATGCATGTGTTTATTAGTTATATTAGATTACACTTAGCTTAGTCATTTTCATGTTACATTATATATCACCCCACCAACACTATCAAAATCTTTTCTGGGAAACTGGTCCCATTATCCCCAGTCAGAGCCACTACACCAAATGGAGAAGGAGTTGCTAACCAAGGTCTAGACCGGGTGGTTTTCCCCCATGTGGTCGCAATGATTTTCAAGGCTTCAACAAAAACCTGTAAGGAAAAATTTCATTGCGGAAATGCCAAACTAACGTCTTTGAAAACTTATAGAAAATCAGGACCTAAAACTTTATCTAGATGTTCACCAAGGTTTCTCCTCACATTGGTCCAAGTTTCACAATCTGAAACCTCATGAAAAATTATAGCGAAAATACCAACCTGACTTGATTTCATGAGCATTCAATAACCCAAACTTCCTTGGATTAGATCTCTGAAAATATAGTGAACCAATATCTAACTTTTCGACCAAATATTGCTAGAGATTTCTCCTCAATATTCTCCAATTTTCACCATTTAAAGCCATCCAAAAATGTTATAGAAAAAAAGGCCACGATGACCTATTTGGAGCAACAAAACCCAAGGATCATGAGCTCTGAAACTTGCACGTTAAAAATGACAAAAAAACCAATGATTACATAAATTTTATGAACCTTGCGCCTTAAAAAATGGTAAGAAACCAATATTATAGTCGTCATCGATAGGAAAACCTCCTTTTACAATGAATTCAATGTACATGACAATATTTTATAATTTTAAGACTAGGTCTCCATAGTATATATAGGAGACAGGGGTCCAATTATAATAAATTGAGTCTAGGAGGGATTCTAGTCTACAAAACAATATAACAATAGAAACATGATTACTCAATATCAAAGGTTTAACAAGGGGTTTGAGAGTTGCCCCTGGGGCTTTGGATTGATGGTCAAAAGGGTGTTATTTAAAGACACTCTGTGTGAAAAAGTCACATGTTCAAATTCCTCATGGGTGTTTACCCCACAAAGAAGAAGAAAGGTGTTTAAGGGTTGACATGAAGCTTATATAAAATTTAATAGCAAACAACCAAAATTAAAGTTATCTTTGACCAATCGTAACTCGATTCTAATTAAATAAACATCATTTAAATTTCAAACTAATTTATTACATTTAAAAAATAAAATAAAAAACAACTTAAAACATGTCTTTAAACTGCTAAAAAAAAATATTATTTACTAACAACGGCAAAAAATTATATATCTAAATACAATAAGAATTCGCTATTCGCACATTCTATACCCAATCATAAATTGTAAATAACATTATCATCAATTAAATTAAAACACGTTGTTTTTCACTGTAAAATAAAATGCATCCATATCTATATGATTAATTTAATTTAATTTATATAATAAAAAAAACTATTTATAAATTTTCGTCTTCGGACTCATACCATTGTTATAATTTTAATTTAAAACATATAATCTTGAGTAAGTAGTATCTCTATAATAATACATGCCATAAAATAACTAGTTTTTACACAACAATACATCAATTACATGTATTAGTGGTAGGTATAGTCATGTTGATAAAAATAATGATTTACCGTGTAGTCATATGACTTGTAAAAATATTTGATCCTCATTTCTTTTATTTATTTAATTAAATTTATTTATGTATTAAAGTAATGTTTTATTGTTAGGTAAAGTCATGTTGGTTAGATAAATGGTCTACATTTAGTTATCTTAGTAAGATAAATAATTTATTCACTATATTTTTATTTATTTCGTTGTAGATTAGTTAATAGATTAGTTAATATGAATGGAAATACGATGGAAAATATTATGATTTTTATTTTATTTTTAAAGAGAATTAAATTGAGATTAATAATTAAAAATTATATTTTTTTTTATAATTTAGTTAATAACAAAATAGTTTTTTTGGGTTAACATTCAGCAATATAAATTTCGAGTAAGATTATGATTTTTTATTATTGAAAATGCAACTTTTAAATGTATAAATGGATTTAGCACTTTAAAAAATTCTTCAGGTACTCAAAATTTGAAAATAAAATCATTTAAGTTTATGGTTCTTAAAAATATCTACCTTATTTTTGGAAAATGTGACTAGAAAAAATATTTTAAAAAGGTGTCATTTCATCTATTACTTATATTATTAAATATCCACATTATATAGTTAATGAGATTAATATACTATAAAACTAAATTATTATGTTATAGATAATAAAATTGATACAAACATATTAATTTCATAAATAAAACATCTTTTTGATTATTGATATTTTTAATATACCTATTATGGTTAGAACAAATATTTAATGTTAAAATGTAGATTTTTTTTTTAATAAAAAGATTAGATTTCTATTATATAAGTTGGACTGCATGGCAAGAACCATTTACATATATTACTACAAAACTTGCTTCTATTATTTATGTTGCTTCAACATTTCAATATATCCACAACAAAGCCTTTTTTCCTCTACATGCCCTCTGTACTGTAATTCTACATTGAAACCTTCCATAGATTCTCAAAAACTAACCCAAAAACAAAACAAATTCGCAATACATAGAGAGTCAAAAATTTAAATGGCCTTTGAAGGTCGAGCTTCATTTGTTCCATCTTGAATAACCTCTTTTCCTTTGTGAAAGTGGATCATATATCAATACACTTACTACCCATTTAAATTTTTATGGTTCCCAAAAATATAATACCTATTATTTTGTTCTCAGGATTTTGAGCACATCTCGATGCTCCTCAACATCAGACCCTACCGCAAACACAATCTCCTAGACATCTGCAAAAAGGTCAAAGCTTGAAACCTCTAAGTTGCTATAAATTAGTTGTGCCTCCAACTTTGAGAATTTTCTTTCAACTCTTGCTTCAAGCCCTTTGAATTTTTCCTCTGCCAAGCTACCTCTCGCTTCTCTTTCACTTTCTATGTGATCTAGTCTTCTGGAGAGAATCTCCACCCTTCCCATCAACAATTTGAATAGTAACTCCATATTTGTATTCCAATGCACCAGCTCAAATTCCAATGCATTACTCTCTTCTGATACCATGGTCAAATGCTCCATGTTCTAACATAGGTGATGAGTGTACTAAGATAGATGAGAAGGAGATGAGCATATTCCAAATGATGCTTGCTTAAATGGAAAATCCTCATCATTTCTCCTGAGAATGAATGCCCCTAAATCCATTAATGAAAGATCTCTATCGATCCATGACGCTTTTGCAAACTTGATCTTCAAGAGGCACTAGACGAAAATTTTCTCCAATGAATTTAAGAATGACAAAGAAAGGAGATGTTTTCGGCTCTGCAACAATAATGATTGTGGGTAGATTTCGATAGCAGTGAGATTCAAGGCCATCCATTTGTCCATTATCCTAGTCTTAACAAAATTGTTAGAGAGATGGGTACGATAGAATTACCATTTTAATTTTTTTTACAAGCCTTTCCAAGTGGACATTGCTTTATTAACATGACATATAGTTTGTGCTTACAGAGTTTAAATGAATTAAATTATTTTATCATGAGGCCACCAACTAGGTTGGCCCATCTATCCATGTTTTTTCATGGTGGGTTACGACATGAGGGAGAATCCCTTCCCCTCATTGATTCTAAGAGTTCCAATTTAAAATTCCAACTTGAGATTTTCCATTTTGTCAGCCTCTCCATTCAAGTTCCTACAAATATGAAATAAAGAGACTTCTTCAAAATTTTCCAACTACAACACAATTCTTCTCTCTGGGAGGAAATCAAGATTCATAAGACATAGTTTTCTCAGCGATCATTTTATTTATTATCATTGAATCCGCTAGAATTTTAATATTTATTATTCCCTCGACTTTAGCAATATCTAGTCCTTTTCACAGTGCTAGAAATTTGGCTCTATTGTTTGATTTTATACCCAATCCCCATGAAAATGTAGACTCTTTATGTTCTTAAAGGCAGTAGATCACCTCTCCCACTATGTCCATGATCCAAATTGGATCATTATATTTTTTTTCATCCTTATCGATGCATTTGGAGTGGAAAAAAATGGAGGAATCATCTCACAGGACCGTTTTTATTGGCAGGACCCAGTTTGGTGAAACGACGTCTAAAACCTTCTGGAAGTGTTTTGAGGCATAAAACAACATTTTTGGGGGGTAAAACATTTCCGCTTAATTGTAGCATGTTTTCAAGTAATTCTACATGCATAAATATTTCCAACAGTGCAAGAAATGCGTCAATCAGAGTTTATATGCAATATTTATGCCACTGAGAATTTGACCTTCTTATTTTCACACCTATATTTTGGGAGGATGCCGCGTTAGCCCCCATTATTCATCGAAAATGGTCTAGCCACGTGCTTGTGATATAAGAGACTCTAGAAGAGTATATTTTGTAACTATAGTTAAGAGTTGATGTAGTCAAACTTAACCACTAGTAGGCTATCAGGCTGTCTTATAACCTAGCCACTAGGAGGAAGAGAGATTTCATTCTTTCGAGAGAATTTGTTCCATAGTTGAGAAAATATAGCCAAGAGAGATAAGAGTTATGGAAAACAAAGAGGATCTATGCACTATACCATCCCATGGGCCACATATATTACTTCTTTGTATCTGCGGCCATATTTCTGATCAGAGAAAGAGAGTGAATCAACCTCACCTTCCAGCTGGCTTTTCTCCAAAAAGAGTTTCCCAAAGAGAATATCTTGTGTATTATGTGTGTGTGAGCTTATATTTTTCATTCTATACTTTTATGATTGATTTACTTTTACATGCATGCACTAATTGTAGTTAATTTTATAGATCTAGAAATTAAATAAAAATGTAATAGTATAGAATCTCATACTTTTAATATAATATTATCAAATTTGTTCTGAATAAATGTCCACCGGAATATCCACGACAGGTTTTGGATTATTTGGTATCATATTAGGTTTCTTTGGGTATTTTTTGGAGATTGCGGGGATTTAGATCGATGAGGCCGAAAATCGTAAAAACCTAATCATGGGCGATGAATCTATAAATGAATATTGTGATTGTGTAGAGGTGAGGATTTTGTGGCTCGCGGAACAAGTCATGGATATAAACTACAATGTAAAACTCCTGATGGCAGCCCTAAGAAATAATTTGGGGATATTTGGAGAAGAAGGGGGTTCGAATCCAGAGGAAAAATCATAAGGGAGATCAGGAGATTGAGAAGACACAGATAACCAGCCAAAGAAAGAACACAGAAAAGATCGACCCATTTCGAGTGTCGTGAAGCAATCCCTATTTAAAATGGAAGAAAAATTCAATATCAAGCCATATCACGATGAGATTGATGCTCTGAAGCTGAACCACTAGTTGCAACAACTGGAAGTTTATTGCAGTGTCCATCGGATCGAGGAAGCGTAGAAGATCTCATTCGTGCGGATGGAATTGGAGGGTCATGCACTAACTTGGTGGGAGAGCAACATGAAAACCCTGAGGTTGGAGGGAGAACCTTGAGTGAATAAGTTAGAGGATTTCAAAACCCTTATTAAGTCACAATTTTATCCCATTGGGTACATGGAAGACCAGTGAATCCAGTGGCATTACTTTAGGTAAAAGTTGAGCCAAAGTATGCAAGAGTACACCATAGAATTAAGAAAGATGGCTATAATGTTGGTTATCTCTACAAAGAAACCATATGTACTCCTCAAGTATTTGGGTGGTTAGCACTGCCATCTACGTGAGAAAGTGATATGTTTCAAGCCCAAAACAGTGGACGATGCTTGTGTGCAGTTACAGTACCTGGAGAACATAGGCCTGAAAATAGCGCAATCAAGTGGATTGAAGAAAAAACATCAACAAGATGTTTCTAAGATTGGGAAGAAGAAGAAAAAAGAGGGAAAGATAAAAATATGGCAGCCACAACACAGAGTGCAAAGATCTTAGCAACCACTATCACATCGATGGCCATACATAGGAGAAGTGTTGGAAGTTGCATCCAAAGATAAACCCAAAGAACAAGAAGAAAGATAATAATAAGAAGAATATCACGACCACTGATTTCAGAAACCAATTTGAAAGTAGCTCAGATGTGGACGAGAAGATAATTTGTACATTAGTGTAGAAGGAGGTGAATCTGAGTAGCCTTCTGCAACATGAAGAGAAATAAATGACCAAACTCTTCCATGTAAAGATATAGGTCAAGAAGAAAAAGATTAATGCTTTGTCTGACTCAGGACTGTAGGAAAATCTCATTGCAACAGATGTTTTCAAGAAGTTGGGGTTGTGAGTTCATGATCATCCAAACCCATATCCACTGGGATGGATACATAAGGATGCAGAGTTGAAGGTAACAAAACAATGCAAAATTAGACTTTCTATCAGTGCTAATATTATTGATGAAGTAGATATGGATGTGGTTCCCCTTGATGTATGTGGAGTCATTCTTAGGAGTCCATACATGTACATGCATGATGCAATAATCATGAGGAGATCTAACCAATACCAGCTCATCAAGTATGGAAAATTGTTCATCATCAACTCACATAAAGGAAAGTCAAAAATTTCACTGCTAAGTGCCAATCAGGCTAAGAAATTGATCAGTTCCAGCAAGAAGTAAGTTTTATTTATTTTTAAGAGAAGGTCAGTATGTAGAGGAGTTAATAAGAGGCAAGGCATCCCTAGAGGGGTGTACTAAGAAATAAAAAAATAACTGGAGGAGTTTTTATAGGAATACAAGGATGTGTTCTGAAAGCCTAAAGGGTTACCCCCTAAGAGAGAAGTGGAGCATGATCCAACTATTTCTAAACTCCCCATTGCTAAATATTTGGCTATATAGGTAGTATGTTATAGAAGCAAGTGAGGTGAAGAAACAATTGTAGCAAATTCTAGAATAGGGTTTCATTCAACCAAATACATCACCATGTGCATCACCCATCATCATTGTGCCAAAGAAGGATGGGAATTGGTATATGTGTATATATTACAAGGCATTGAATAAAATCACGCTCAAGAATAGATACGTGCTTCCTATGATAGGTGATATGCTATATCAGTTGCAACAAGAAAATTATTTCACCAAGCTGGACTTGAAGTATGGATATCACAAAATTCAAGTCAAAGAAGAAGATACATGGAAGATTTCCTTCAAAACTAGGCAAGGTTTTTATGAGTGGTTAGTTATTCCATTTGGCCTATGTCATGCGCCAACTACATTTATGATATTAATGAATGATGTACTGCACCCTTTTATAGATTCATTTGTTATTGTCTATTTGGTTGATATACTCGTATATAATGCTGCCTGGGAGGAGCATATTTCACATTTAATACAGGTGCTGGAAGCATTGACGAAGCACTAGCTGCTAGCAAATCTCAAGAACTGCGAGTTTGCACAGCAATCCTTGGTGTATTTGGGATATGTGATTGGTGGAGGATAATTCAATATAGATCCTTCCAAGGTGGATACCATCATGAAATGGTCAGTGCCTGCTAATGTTACTAAGGTTAGGAGATTCATCGGAGCAGTACAGTACCTGAGGAAATTCATAGCCTCGTTTTTAACAGTAGCACCACCGCTCCATGCCATAACAATAAGTGGCAAGAGTTTCCAGTGGGGAAAAGGGCAGCAGAAGGCTTTCGATGAGTTAAAGAAGAAGATCGATGAAGCACCAATTATGGCATTACCAAACTTGCAATGACCCTTTGAAGTGGAGACAGATGTGAGTGGGTATGCTATGGGAGTTGTCTTGATGCAAGGAGGAAGGCATGTTTGCAACCATTCTGAAGTATATCATGGGTCATTTCTTAACTACCCTACCTACGACAAGGAGATCTATGCCATGGTGCAAACTATGAAGAAGTGGAAGCACTATCTAATGGGAAAGGAGACAATAATCCACACACATCATGAGCCATTATAGTACTTGCAAGCCCAGAGTAAGCTACAACAAACCAGGGTTTTAACAGAAGTTTCATTTGGTGATCAAGTATAGAAAAGGAAATGCAAACAAGTAGGCTAATATGCTTTCAAGGCCACTCACATCAAATATTACAACTTTGGGGACTCTTATGCACATGGAGCCATTCACCCATCATGTATGCAGAGAGGGATATTCAAAAGATGAGGACTTCAATGAGGTGTATAAGTAGTTTTAGAGTTAGATTCATGTGCATGATGATGACAACACCGTTGACTACCATCTCCAGGATGGGTTACTCTATAGGCTAGGTAAGCTATATGTTCCTAAAGGTGAGCATTTGCAACTGATTAGTGAGGCTCACACCTCCAAGGTTGCAAGGCACTTTGGTGTAGGGAAGATCATGATAACTGACAGAGGCATGTGTATTGGCCCAAGATGCAAGAGCAGGTAGCTAGGTTTATAAGTGGATGCATGCTTTGTTGTACCAATAAGCCTATCAACAGGAAACAAGGTCTATATCATCCCTTACTTGTACCTACTCATCCTTGGGAAAGTATTTCCATGGACTTTGTGGGAGGTTTACCAACAACTAGGAAGGGACATGACTACCTTATTGTGGTAGTTGACAGGTCCAACATGATGTGTGTTATGATGAATTGTAAAAATACTATCAATGGACACGAAGAAAAAAACTTTTTCTTTGGATAAGTCTGGGTACACTTTAAGATACCAAGGAGAATCATTTTAGATAGGGATACCATATTTTACAGTGCATCCTAGACCACATTGTGGGAGAAGATGGACATGAAGTTGAAGAGATCTACAACATTCCATCCACAGACAGAATCTAGGCAGACAAAAGTAGTCAACAAGACTTTGGTGCAACTTATAAGGGGTTATAACTAGAAGCATCCAAAGACCTGGGATGAAAAATGGGCATATATACAACATTTTTATAATAGATCAATCCACACTTTAACAGGAAAGTCCCCATTTGAAACTTGTTTTGGATAATTGCCACCTTCACCTTTGGATATTGCATATGGGCAATAAGGATGAGCGAATGAAGACGTTATGGGAGATTCTTTGAGGGATCAAAAATTTATAGAGAAGATCAGGAAGATCCATATACAGGTATAGGAAACACTACAGAAGTCATGGGTGAAGTATAATGCTAGGCATGATCAGCACATAACAAAGAAATCATTCGAGGTGGGAGATAGAGTATGGCCACAGTTGAATAAGGAGAGGTTGTAGGGGCCTGGTAAGAAAATCAAGGTTCTAAGGTATGCTCCCTTTGATATATTGGAAAAGGTGGCTGATAATGCTTATTGACTCAATTTACCACCATATATGCACATTTACTCAGTTTTAAATGTAGAGAATGTGAAACTCTATGAGCCTTCCATGCTAGATCAGGAAGAGGAACATGCCCTATCTTCTGTGGAAGATTTGGAACGAGACACTCAGATAGAGTTGACAGAAGATACAGTTTTGTAGAAGAGGTCAAATACTACAAGACAAGGGCAACAAGACCTTTGGAAAATTGGGTTGAAGGGACAACTTCCATACAAATCTAAATGGTACACCAGAGGGAAGGTGGAGGAAAAATTTCCTCACCTCATTCAATAAAATATTTTTGGGGCCAAAAGCCTCCCAAAATGAGGAGGTGTGATCCGAATTGGATCATTATATTTTTTTCATCCATCTCAATGTATTTGGAGTGGAAAAAGAGGAGGAATAAACTCATAGGACCATTTGTACTAGCGGGACATAATTTGGAGAAATAGGGTCTAAAACCTTCCGAGAGCATTTTGAGGAATCAAATGATGTTTTCTTGTGGTAAAAATTTTCTACTTAGGTGCGACACCTTTTCATGCTATTCTACACACAGAAATATTTCCAACAGCACAAGGTTCACGTCAATTAGAGCCTGTATGCAAACGTTATGCTAATAGAAGTTGACCTTCCTATTTTCACACCTATAGTTCGGGAGGATGCTACCCTAGGTTCCATTATTCATGGAAAATGGGCTAGCCACATGTTTGTGATGTAAAATACTATATAAGATTGTATTTTGTAACTCTAGTTAAGAGTTCATGTAGTCAAACTTAACCACTAGTAGGCTATCCGGTTGTGTTATAATCGTGCCATTGGGAGGAAGAGGAATTCCATTCTTTTGAGAGAATTTTGTACCATAGTTGAGCAAAGATAGCGAAGAGATATAGGAGGTAGAGCATACAGAGAGGATCTGTGCACTGTAGCAGCCCATGGGCAACATACATTACTTCTTTGTATCTGCAAACATATTTCCAGTCAGAGAAAGAGAGAAAAACGACCTCACCTTCCATTTGGGTTTTCTCCTAAAAGGGTTCCCATAGAGCATATCTTGTGTATTATGTGTGTGTGAGATTATTTTTTCATTCCCTACTTTTCTTCTTGATTTAATTTTACATGCATGCACTAATTACAGTTAATTTTACAGATCTAGAAATTAAATAAAATTGTAATAGTGTAGAATCTCATATTTTTAATATAATGTTATAAAATCTGTTGTGATGAACTGTCCAATGTAATATCCACAACAGTTTACGAATCATGCCACCCTGGTTAAAATGTAGATTTTATAAATAAAAAGATAAATAATTTCACATCAATATTTTGGGAAGAATTTTAATATGTTTTTTGTGTACATTTATCTTTACTTTTGCATCATTTTATTTGTTTGAGAACCAAAAAAAATAAGTACACAGAAATAAGTGTGGATCTAAATATCGTCAATGTGCCAAAAAAAACTATCATTATGAAAAGGTTAACAATTACGACTTTCCCAATTAGGACCATCTTGCATTGTGCACCATTCCTCATCACCAATCATGCACTAGAACTAATGATTGAGATAAGCAATAGAAATAAAATAAAATAAAATTCAATAACAAAGACAAAAAGTCCCTTTACAATAAGGAGGAGATACCTTGAGGTGAGTTCATAGAGGTCCCTATTTCTATAAGGATAGCCGTTATGATGGGAAAACCCATTGCTCTAGTGGAAGCTCCATTTGTTCTTGAAAGTGAAAAATCCCACTAAGTAGACAACGATGAGAAAAATCAACATGATGATGTTGAGTGTTTCCACCTTGCAGTAGTCATTCCTTGGGATCCACAATACAACCATGAACTAGAGCCTACAATCAAGAAAAACAATAGATGACACATTGTAAGATGATCTCACATAAAAATGGGAGTTTCAAATTTGACCCATAGGTGAGTTTGGTGTATTTGTTCACCATATAAACACATATTGGCATGGAAAGGGCCCACCATATGGTTTTTACATGATATATTTTATTTGATAAGGTTCATTGTTTAATTTTCTCATCAGTGGGTACATAATGATTCTCATCCATTTTCATGATTATTTCACTTGCTATTCATGGTGTATATATGATTACGAAGAGGTGTTTTCTATGATGTAGAAGGTTCATTCTTCCCAATTCTAATTTTGCTTTTATTTTTATATTCACATTATCATTTTAATTAGTTTATATAAGGGTTTCTCTATTTTCAAATGATTATTGGTTATTGCATCTTATTTGATGGAAATACAAGTTGATTTTCTATACAATGGTTATAATATTATGTCATGGTGTATTGAGCTACTTCCATGTGTCCAAATGAACTTTGGTTACTATGAAAAAAAATAAATCAATTTCAGAACTTATAACTTTTTCTAACTATCTTTTTATTTTATTCTTTTGGTAAAGTAAATATTTTCTATTCCTTCAAATCATAGATACACATTCATGTTCTGGGTTACTTCTAATAAACCAAACCAGATATAGAACTTCAATTATTTCATTATCCCAAAAGAAATAGTTCAGATCAAAGTCATGAAAACAAAAATAATATGATTAACTACGAGGCCTCTATGGTTATTTTTAAGCCAAAAACGTGAGAACTTAAGCATATAGATAACAAAGGCAATATCTTTGCGTGACATTAAATCAAGCTCATTAGAATTGATGGCTTCAATAAGAATTGGATCCTTGTTTCTTCCTGGGGATTATCCAAGACACGGTGGGGTGCCCAATTGCTTCTATAAAAATATGATGCTTTGATCCATTAAGATCATGTTCCTATGCATCTGGTTAAGGGTCAAGGATATGTCCTTGATTTCATTCTATTCAACTAGAACTCGTCCCAAACGAAATTTCAAATGCCAATAATTATCCGTAATTTACATGTACTAGTTTTAGTGGCTTCTAGTATGCCCTACATCTAGAACCAAATCCACTACCCCTAGCAAAATCTCTATTAGTGAATATGCCTTTCATTATCTTGTTCTATTTTACCTAGGCAATTTCCTCTTGAACTGGTTAAGGGGTGAGCTCATATAATATGTATGCCAAGCACTCAACCTGCATTTGTGCCCTTGAGTGCCCATACTCATGGTACTAAGTCACTCCTCATCATACCCTTTCTCTTTATTGGGGCATGATGATCATTAAGTGAGAGAGTGGGTCAAAGGTGTCGATAGATTGTGACCTCAAGATATTATCAACTGGTGGAAAATTCTCAAAGAGAGTGATAATATTAAATGGAGTTATATTTTTTTAGCATTGATGAGCCTTTGAGATCCCTGGTCATCAAGGAGATTCCATCCTCTTGAAAAATTTGGAGAGCCCAAACTATAGTAGTAGGCTAATTGAACATGTTACATCCAAGGGGAGTAGAGTAGAGTAGACTAAGTCCTCAATAGATAAACCTTCATAACTGCAAGCTAATAAAAAAAACCCAATTTCATGTCAATGCTAGCTTGGAGGAAGCTTTCCAAGCAAGGAAAATATAAGCTTTGATATGAGAACCTAAATATTAGATATAGATTTAAGCTCCAACATGACCTGACAAGCTTGGAGCCACCTAAAAACCTTGGAGTTTTCATAATCAATGAGGAGGGAGAGGTAAAAATCCCAGTTAATCCAATTTTTTCTTTGTATCCCCTAGCTTGTAGACTTTAATGGGAAACAAGGGAAAGTACCCATCTTGGAATTCAACATTTAACCCATGAATGGTGTGGGAAAATGGGAGAAATTAGGGGGGAGAAAAATCCATGGGTAGGGGAAATCCATACACAGAGAGATAAGAGGCACACAAGTGTTTGAAGTAGCACATTCACAAGTTGAACGCTACCAATATAGAGTGGAAATATTGTCAAGATTATTTGAGTGATTATACTAATTTTTGGGTACTCAAATAGTCCTTAAAAAATATCAATTATGGATTTGATCAACATGATATAGATTATGTCATTATATTATTTTTCATCCATATCGATGCTTTTAGAGTGGAAAAAGTGGAGGAATCAACTCAGAAGACCATTTTTATCAACATAACCAAGTTTAGCAAATTTGGGTCTGAAACCTTATTGCAGAATTTTGAAGCATCAAATGGCATTTTTGGGGGGTAAATTTTTATATATTTAGCTCCTCACATATTTTTCCCTATTATATATAATATATTATATATATATAATTATATATATATTTCTAACAACATAAGAATCACCTAAATTAGAATCTTTAAGCAAAAGTTATGCCACTTGAAGGTTGACCTTCCTGTTTTTCCCATCATAATTCAAGAGGATGCCACATTAACCCCATTAATCATGGAAAAGGGGCTAGCCACATGATCATGATGAATAATACTCTAGAAGAGTCTATATTGTAACTCTAGTTAAGAGTTGAAAGAGTCAAACCTAACCATTAGTAGGCGATGAAAATGAGAATTTGGGGGTTGCCCAAAATCTCGAATTCTTTAAAAACTAGTTCAATATTAACATCATAATGTTTAGCAACACATATAGCAGCCGTATTTCACAAATAAGGATCAACATCATTGAGGCATACAAATATGGAATTAAAATAAATACAGTTGGCCCTGTAAACACACTTCAAATGCAGGTGAATACGCGGGTCTTCAACCGCATGGATCGCATCAACGACAGTTCCTTAAAAACCTGTAATAATCGTATGGAATCCATCAATTGAAAAATACGTTGCTCATAATTAATCCACCGTCATACCATGCTCAAGGGTTCCGGAGCAATTATTATACGTTGTCCAAATCAATGCATTGTCCATATAATCATAGAGCAATTATTATACGCACATACAGTCCCGTGAATTAACAATACCAAACAATTTTATATGTGGCCGCACAGAAATATAATACACAGATATTTATATATATGGCATAAAATTCAATCAAAACATATCTTAACACAGACATGCTATTAACACAACACATATATACTATAATATGAATAACACAACACTGTTACAGGTAAGGTATTTCAGCCTTAGAATAGAGCTCACGCTCGGCTACATTTTGACACTCACAAAATTCCTCACAAACATATATCTCTTACACCCATCACATTACATTGATATAGGAAGTCTTAGGAAGGATCGATCCTATCCTCCCCTGCTTTCCTCCAACGAAAGCTCTCCAAAAGCATGCATGGCTGTTAACAGTTGTTTTAAATCCACTTTAAATCTGCTTTTCTGCTTTAAAACAGGCTTTTCTTTTGTTCTGATCCTGTGGTCCAGTTTGCTTGTTTTGCTGCTGGTTGCTCCCGCATCAGACTCCCGAGGCACAAAAATTTATGACCTCCTGGTCATATGCTTCTGGTCTTCGTAATATCTTTAACTTGTGAGCTGCAATCAACCTCTGCAACAACAAGTCCTCCTTGTTGCCTCTTACCTCACCAAGCTCTCCTCTAGCCTTTGTCTTTTGGTAACTACTCTAGGCTATTGCAATCTTCTCACCTTCCTCTGCTGCCATCTGCACAATAGCAAGACCATAAACTCTCCATCTTTAACACAACTGTACCTCTTTCTGCAGAATCTTACTGCTCTTATACCACCTGATGAAAATGAGAATTTGGGGGTTGCCCAAAATCTCAAATTCTTTAAAAACCAGTTCAATATTAACATCATAACGTTTAGCAACACATATAGCAGCCGTCTTTCACAAATAAGGATCAACATCATTGAGGCATACAAATATGGAATTAGAATAAATACAGTTGGCCCTGTAAACACACTTCAAATTCAGGTGAATACGCGGGTCTTCAACCGCATGAATTGCATCAACGACAATTCCTTAAAAACCTGTAATAATCGTATGGAATCCATCAATTGAAAAATACGTTGCTCAGAATTAATCCACCG
This sequence comes from Pinus taeda, assembly GCA_000404065.3. NCBI lineage: Eukaryota > Viridiplantae > Streptophyta > Pinopsida > Pinales > Pinaceae > Pinus > Pinus taeda. The sequence goes on along the minus strand of APFE030707220.1, from coordinate 296,622 downwards.
CCATACCACGCTCAAGGGTTCCAGAGCAATTATTATACGCTGTCCAAATCAATGCACTGTCCATATAATCATAGAGCAATTATTATACACACATACAGTGCTTTGAATTAACAATACCAAACAATTTTATATGTGGCCGCACAAAAATATAATACGCAGATATTTATATATATGGCATAAAATTCAATCAAAACACATCTTAACACAGACACGCTATTAACAAAACACATATATACTATAATATGAATAACACAACACTGTTACATGTAAGGCATTTCAGCCTTAGAATAGAGCTCACGCTCAGCTACATTTTGACACTCACAAAATTCCTCACAAACAGATATCTCTTACACCCATCACATTACATTGATATAGGAAGTCTTAGGAAGGATCGATCCTATCCTCCCCTGCTTTCCTCCAACGAAAGCTCTCCAAAAGCATGCATGGTTGTTAATAGCTGTTTTAAATCCACTTTAAATCTGCTTTTCTGCTTTAAAACAGGCTTTTCTTTTGTTCTGATCCCGTGGTCCAGTTTGCTTGTTTTGCTGTTGGTTTCTCCCGCATCAGTAGGCTATTGAGTTATGTTATAATCGAGTCACTAGGAGGAAAAGAGGTTCCATTCTTTTCAAGGAAATTTTGTTCCATAGACAACAGAAGTAAATGAGAGGGATAAGGAGAGGGCATGCCTCAAGCATTTTTTCACTATAATAGCTCAAAGGCCACATGCCTTACTTCTTTGTACTTGAAACTATTTTCTATTTAGAGAAAGAGAGTAGAATTTCCTCACCTTCTAGTTGGGTTTTCTCTCGAAAGGGTTTCCCAAGATATATCTTATGTCAATTGTGGTTTTTGAGTTTTTATTTCACTATTCTCTATTTTCTGCATAATTATAATTGTCATATATACGCCATAAATAATAACTTACATATCCATAATTTAAAAGAGAAATGAACCCTTCAGGTGTAGATTTCAAATTTTTAAGTATAATTTTATATGATCTATCGCGATGAACTATCTAGTGGAATATCCATGACAATTTATGGATCACAGCACTAATGTGTTTTACATTATCTAAAAATAAAATGTTCATATTAAATACTTGTATAGCAGCTATGTAGGATAGCTCAACAATGGGGTTCACAAATTGATGTGTATTGGGAAAGCATGATAAGTGATGGGCAAGGAAATAACCAAGGCACTATAGAGAAATGAAGGGATTTTGTATTAGTATGATAGCTAGCTAAGAGGAATTTGGAATTTGTGAAGACCCCAAGCTCGACATGGAGAAGAGTTCTCTATTGTTATCCTATTTTGAAGTAGACTTACCTTCACCCATCCAATTTAATGTTGATAGTTTTTCCTTATGTTATTATGGCCTGGTTATAGAGATAAATATTGTAGTTGAGTCTAAGGTTGGGTGGAAAGGGATCCTTACTAGATCAGTTGCTAGTGACAAATACTTTTCAAATAAGTTTCCTTATGTGTCAGTCTACTATATAATTGTTAATTAATGTATAAGAAATGATACCAATAGTTTTGTAGATGGTTTTTTTTTCTAAGTAAAAGTAATCTATTAATATGTATAGAAAGATACAAAGAGGACAAGGCCTCGACCAAGGTAGCTTAAAGTATCAACAAAATTTGGACTGCCCCAACATTGGGGAAACCAGTCCAGTGGGAGCAGAAACGTCAACAATGGTATTACTTCTCGAGTCCAGATCCCACAAAAGAAATAGTAAGATGGTTCCTTGACGAATAGTCTAGATAGGAAACCAGAATCCAAGCAACACTAGAAAAAAAAAGACCAAATAATGAACACATGGGCAGCCACAACAGGCCTCGAACTATCATCAGGTAGCCACTTGCCTATTCTCCATCAACCACCTTTGCTGTCTGGAAGCCACGTCACCTTAGTTGAGGTCAACCGGAATGGGCTCCAATTTTGTAGATGGTTAACTGTTTAATGCATTATAAATTTAAATGTGTCGACACATAGAGAAAAGCTTGAATTTATGAATATGATATTTGTCTTAAGATTTTTCCCTCCATTTACATTTGACATAGGTTAACGAATAGATTAGATGAATACATTGTATAAATCTACCATATTATTACCTATATTTTTATACATGTTAACCTTGATTAATTTAAAAATTATATTAGAGTTAAAATATTTCACACCGAACATGGGAAATTAATAATATAAATATATTTATGTGTGTGGATTTGAATTAATTTAATTATCTCATTACAATATTTTGAATGAAGAGCGTCCAACTTAAAGGATAAGCTTAAATTTTGTATCTTTCCTCTTATTTTTGGGAGGGTAGCTATCTTTTGTAACAAAGAAAACCTCATGCACCCATGTAAATTTTTTATGTTTTTATATAAGTAAATAATGTGAAATTATGTCATAAGGTTGGAGATTTGATTTAAGTTTTTATATGGAAAAAGTATTAAATTAAAAATATTGTTAAATTAAGAATGAAAATTTTGAGAGGAATTTAAAAATGTTTAAATTTAATGTATGAATGAGAGTTTAATAAATTCTCAAATATAGAAAATTTA
>APFE030707220.1:220390-281795 GCA_000404065.3 Pinus taeda | reverse complement strand
ACTTCTTCCATTCTTCATCGGTCACTCTCGTTGGTTTAGTACCCGGATCTACTGCGATCCACTGATCTTTATCCACCACCAGATCCTCCATCTTGAGTTTCCACAACTCAAAACTCTGACCATTGAACTTCTCAATCTCTATCTTTCGATTGCTCACCATCTTCATTCACCACCAGAATCGATCTCACAGATCTCCCACTGAATAGGGTCTACCACAAGCCCGAGCGAAACCCCTTAGCAACAAAGGTGTCCCCTTGAAGCTAAAACAACTCTGATACCAAATGTATGTTTTAACCCCATATAGAAATTACCTTCATACAAATTCTAAATCAGAGTAAAAATAAAAATGTGAGAGCATAACACATAAAACACATAGACAGAGAGATTTCCCACTGGATCCCAAAACTGAGACTACTAGCTTGATTTTTCATTATTTTCCTTTCAATGTTACAATACATCTTTATACATGCCGAAGCATCCAATACCATGGAACAAAAACCATCGCGTCCAAAACCATGGACCAAAAACCATCGTGTCCAAAAAACATGTGCGAAAATCATGCACAAAACAATAGGTTGGTGTGCCCAACCTAACATAGGGTCCAAAACCAAAATTTTCCGGGGCGCTGCCTCGGACCCCATAAATGGGGTTACGGGTACCCCTCAAACCCCCTGTTAACTATGTGGAAAGAATATAACACAACCCAACATGTTGGTTTCCCCACTATGCCTGGGATGGATGATGTTATACTCTTGTGTTATCATGTGTAAACCTTGATGTACCCCCACTTGGTTGGGTAGGTGAGTTAATTCCCACTTGGTTAGGAGATGGATGCATGTATGAGTCCATAGTGATAGGAAGGTAATTTATGATAGAGTCATGTTCTTCTTATAGAACTTCTTTTTGCAGACCTTGCTTATAGTTAGGGGGAGCATGAACAACACACTTCAGCAGAGCAAGACCTCAGCATGTACTCAGAGGGAGCATGGTTAGATTGGTACACCTTGGCATATACAAAGGGGGAGCTCATTCAGAGATTTCAGCAGGTACTCAAGGGGAGTATGGACAACTGAATGTTTATCAAGGAAAGAGAATATCTTGGTCTGCCCTTTGCCCTTGATGTCAAAGGGGGAGAGTGATTTGGTGTTTTTGCCATCAAGTCCAAAGGGGGGGATTGTTGGCATTATGATGCATGTGTTGTACTTGATGGCAACCCACTCGTAGAAGAACAAGTCACTTATATATAACTATATGAATCTACAGAAGAGATATCAGATGTGGCAGAATACATGGGATGCAGGACAACTGAAATGACAGTTCTCAGTATGACAAGTTAGCTTTGCCATCAAGTCCAAAGGGGGAGATTGTTGGCATTATGATACAAGTGTTGTCCTTGATGGCAACATAACAGATTATAGTGTAGTAGGTTAGTAGCAAATAATTGATGATCAGACTACAAGGAATGAAAAAAGATGAGTATATACACAGGTTCACTATATACCAAGTCACGTACATAGGCAGGTTCACTATGTACCAAGACGCATATATATATGCAGGTTCGCTATATACCAAGTAGGGTATACACGTAGGTTATACACACAACTTCACTATACAAAGGAGCGTATACACGCGGGATTGCGGATCAAAATTCGTGTATGCGTATGCATGCACTTTCATGCACGAAAAAGTGTGTACGTGTGGGAAAGTTTAATTTGGATCTGTGGTATTTAGACCTATGGTTTTGGTCCTTGGTATTGTGTCTGAAGTGTTGATCTGAAGTATTGGGTCCATGGTATTGATTTGTTATGGTTTTGGACCATCGTATTGAGTAAGGCCTAAGACTATAAAAGGAGAAGAAGATCATTAGGCAAGGGAATGGAGAAAGTCTTGAATATCTGATGTAGTATGAGATCCAGTATGTAGGATATGGGTTATGATGCATTGCTTGATCTGAGCTAAGGAGGGATCTCACCAGTTGATGGAGAACAAGATATAAGGAAAGATCAGGATCTAATGGTTTGAAATGAACTATCTCTTTATGGTTGATTATGCATATTCTAGAACTGTATACTGATGCATGTAATGTTCTGAACTAGGTATAACTTAAGTCTAAAATAGCTGCAAGTCATGATTGAATATTTATAGATCTGTACGTGGGTTGGCTTTGGCGAAAGCACATATGTACGCGGGTTTGATTCATCATAGTAGTGTATACATTATGAAGTATGACGTTTGAAGTTGCAGTTGGATCTTATTGTTATTGCAGAGTTCTATTGTATGATCTGTGTTCTGGTGACTGTGTTGTTGATAGGCTTTCAGTGTTTCGGTGATTCAGAAATTGATGATGCTAATATTGATTGTTTTGTGCTTCAATGATATTGATGGGTCCAGTATGAAAATTGGATGAAACGTGGCCTTTCAGATGATAGTGTTGTGCTTCAGGAGTATCCAGTCTGAAAATTTATGAAGCGTGGTACATGGAGGATGAAAGAGAAGATTGTAGCCTTTTGTAGGTCGGCACCTATGTACTAGTACATCAGCTAGTACAAGAGCAAAGGGGGTGATAGCTCCCTTCCAGTGGTACCTGAAAACGAGTAAAGGTTGCAGCATTTCAGTAGGTCGACACCTACATGCTAGTAAATGGATCGGCTAGTAAAAGAGCTGAGGGGGTTGTAGCTCCCTTCTAGGAGAGTTTGGAGAACGAGAGAAGGTTGTAGCCTTATGAAAGTAGAAGCCTATGTACTGGTATAAGACTACACCAGTACAGAAATATTGTAAAATGAAGTTTCTTATTAAAAGAAGATAGAGATGACTTGCAGCAGGTGGTTTTCACCCACATTAGGTTTCCACCTTATATCATGGTGTTCATGTGTGCTTATTGTGTTTGATGATCTGTTCTGTTTTACTACACCTTCTTACTGTTCATATGGTTAATGAAGTTCTGATGCACTTACTAAAGATCAACATTTAATGGATTAACTGAATCATAAGTATTTTGGATATACACTAGTTGCAATAGACACAGTTGCGTGTACACGAGGGTTCTATTAACTCAAGTAGCACATATGTATCTAAGTATGGGAATGAAAAATTTTTATTGATTTGATAATACTGATTCACCCCACCTCTCCGTATTATTTCCAACAAAAAGGCATGGCACAATCAACACATCAAATTGCGCACCTTCAATGTAAATGATCTAATTTTGTTGTATGATAGAAAATTTGATAAATCTCCAGGGAAATTTAGGATGCACTAGCTAGTGCCATATGTCATCAAGGAGATTACCAATGGTGGAGCAGTTCAGCTGGTCAAATTGAATGGAGAACCCTTCTTAAGGAGGACAAATGGAAATCGATTGGAGCCATACACTAGTGATGCAAATAGGTGACTATATGAGGGAAGAACAGTCTTAGCGCTCTAGGCAGCTAAAAGGAAGCATGCGACTATAAACTACACTACCCGGGTCAAAGATCTGTGCAATTGGGGAACTGCACAGAATGAGGAAATGTCACAGAGTCAGCATAAGCATGTAGGGAGTTGCGCTACCAAACGAAAAATCACGCAGGATAGCGAGAAAGTGACCATTAACATCATTGTCCATGATTTGACGGTGAAGAAACGACCAAATAGAGTGGGGGGTGGAATTTAAGTCGAAATTTATGAACCTAATCTATGAAAATTTGCCGCTAATCTCGCATTAATGAATAGATTTTGGGGAGAATAGTTGGATTTTAATTTGAAAATGCCTATAAATTAGAAAGCGTTTCCCAGCGGAAAACACTTGGCATTTTGAGAATTGAGTTGTTGAGCTGTTAGGCATGCATGTACCATGAAAACTCTGAAGTTTTGTTATCACATTCAGTATTGGAGATGTTGCCAAAGGAGACACGAGAGTTGTTTCATACCATTATGTTGAGGCCCGCAGAAGCTTTGAGAACTGAAGCAGTGACAACCGAGGGAGCTGTTCTAGAGGTAGATATGGCAGCAGAGGGAGCTACGCCAGAAATTGTGCCTGTGGAGGTACTCGCAGAAGTGCCTAAACACCCCAGGACACCTAGGCCAAGGCCTATGCTCACCCAGGAGGGTCCAAGAATAGAGAATGACAAGCATAAAATGTAGTCATTAGTCCACACATCATCTAGGAAGAACCCATAGCCTGGAAAACCCACCGCACAAGAGAAGGCCAAAATGATTGACATAGAGCTAGAAGAAGAGGTCGAATAAATCCCCATGGATGATGAGGATATTGTAGTGGAAATAGAGGACGTTGAAGCTGAGGGGTTCTACACCATTTCTAAGTTTGTTGAATACATTCCTCCACACAGGGGCAAGAGCAAGATGCTGAAAGATATTGATGAGATTAAGGTCACGTTGTACACACCCCTCATACTGGACCAAATTTTCTTTGAGGGACCATGCTTGCGGCGTGTCCCATTTTTAAGGTTGGAGGACTAGGACTTAGCTGACATGGAGTGCTTCCCTCATTTAACGATAAACAAACTCATGCACCGTGTCCACAAAAATACTAGAGTGATCGCTTGAGAGCCGAGGAAGTGGCTGAAAGGCACGTACAAGGTAGGCCTGCTATACCTATTATGCATGTGTCATTACAACCACACACCTATCATGATGGTAGTGATAAAGCAGTTGATGTACTTGGTTCATGATGGGTATATGTGGCTAGGGGAGTCGATACCCATCACTGACATGTTGATCCATAGGATCACATCGCTATCGTACACAGGAGAAAATTCAGCCATGGCATTGGGCGGAAATTCTTGTGATCTTGCAATTGCCAAGGCCATGAAGGAAAAATACAAGGTCGTAAAGAAGTCACACCGATACAACATTTTGAGTATCTCTGATCCCATGTTCAATGTGGTGACGCAAATCCTAGTAGTGAAGGTCATGTGAAAGTATCACACAGATGAAGTGTCAGCACCAATGATAGCTTTGGCGGCCCAATGTGTGGAGGGAGTTCAATTTAATTGGGCATGCTAACTCTGCGGTGAGTTCCTCGTGAACTACCATGAGGCACAAGATCACAGTAAGGCTTTCCACTATGCATGGCTATTGCTGTCAATAGTGCTAGTTGCATAAGGGCTACCTAAAGAGATCGATTTTCCTCCGGCAGCGCTGGACTTACCAGAGGGAACGAAGTTCACTTTTTTGTGAGCGATGAAGGATCCTCAGTAGATAAAGGATGGGAATATCTTCTGCATCTTGATGGAGATGAGCATGCATATGCCCAACAACACAAGCCGCGGTTAACACCTATAAATTTTGAGAAGTTGTAGGAGTATGTGGAATTCAAGGCTGACTTCCAGTCTGTCTCAATATAGGTGCGGAAGGGCTCTGAGAAAAAGTGGCATGACCTACCATACTTGGCCACAGATGATGCAATTTTAGTGGTCCTCAAGTGCTGGATAGCAGGTTGGCACAATGCCATGGACTCGATAGCAGGATCTAGTAAGACCACCACATAATGGAAGAAGGAAGAAGCCAAGTTGAAGATGGAACAGCTGGTCATGAAGAGGAGAAAGGTGGTCAATGACAAGGCCAAGGGAGAGCATGTTGCTGCACAATAGTCGGGTGGATAGGTAGGTGAAGAGGAGCATGGCTCTAATCGAAGTCAGAAGTCGCCTTCCCCAGAGATAGAGGAAGAAGATGATCAGACAGAGAAGGGAGGAGTGGACCCGAAGATGACTCCATTCTACATGAAGCACAATAGAGACCCAAAGAAAGTAGAGCCAAGCAAGAACTCCAAGACTAGTAAGATGTCTCTAGACCTGATCACCCTAACAGAGGGGAACTTAAATGACATAGGTGATGTAGAAATTTCAATGTAGATTAAACTGATTATGTAATGTACTAAAAAAAAATAGATAATCTACTTCTACAATCAAACTTGAAGAAGCTTAAGCGATTTTGAGCAAGATCAAATAGAACACATATAACAGAGAAGAACATTCAATCACACATGAAATACGAAAAAATACTCTCAAGAAAGCCTTAGCTAAAAACCCCGCTATTTGTATTATCATACAAGTGGAAATATATCAGGATTACACAAAGATTTAGCTCACAAGCTATCCATCTCTCAATACAATCCCTCACTGCTACTGATAGACATAATAGACAACACATATGCCTTCCTTCAATCCTTCAAGCCTCCTATTTCCTTGCACATTTTCTCCTATGTCCTCAAGCTACCACCTGTGTGTAATAATTCCTCACACATTTCTCTAACCTCTAAAATAGTTGTGCAATCCTAAAGGAGATAATTCATGCCGCATGGATGAGTTTCCTTTATAGGAAAATTCCTCCAGCTAATAGTACATTGTCCCTTCCTTTAATCTCGACTGGGCCTCTATCTAAACTAACATGCATGAGTTATTTATGAGAGAATATTCAGTTATTTGGAGAAAACTAGTTGCATGCATGCATGCGTTAACTGATTGAACTCACAATTAGTTCCTCAAGCTATTTGGAACTAATCTAATTGGACTTAACTCAATTAAGTGAGCTAAATATTTACAACTGAAATTCAACTCATCCTTATCTCCTTAATTAAGGGTTAGCTTCCTCAATCAAAGGGATAATTGTTGCATGTCTTCTTAAAGACTTCATGTTTGAATTTCTCCAACTAATTAACTCAAGATGAATTAATTAATTATTTTAAAAATAGCTGCTAAGATCAAATTTTAATTTTAATTCAGGGACTAATTAAAATTGGAACCTATCCCGAAATGCTATTTATAGTAATGCTATTTTTATCATTTCTATTTTTTGATATTTCTAACAAAGTTGGAGTATATCCTGAAATGCTATTTATAACAATTCTATTTTTAGCACTTCTTGTTGTTATTTTCAACACTCCCTCTCAACGAGAAAAGCATTCAACTCGAACCCAATCCTGAACCTTTGGAATGTTCTACATGCAAAACTTCTCTCAAGTGTTGTTTCTCTAGCAACTCTAGAAACACAAAAGAACATCCAACGTAAATTAGAATGATGCCTATGTAATCAAAGTCTCCGACTGCTATTTCCTCTGTCGATTGAAAAACTCTGTGCCACTATGCTCTTCAGCATCTAACTGCTCTAGCCTTTGTCACTTTGATCTCTGACTGAATCAATCACGCTGATTCCTCCTGCTGCATCCGTATTGCTGCTAGTCCTATCTCAAAACATTGCATCTGCATTGCACCTCCTCCAATCATGTTGCATTGTGTTGCGCATTGCTGCATATTAACTCAGTTACTAGAAGTAAGTAACTAATCTCCCAACTGGCCTTCCTATTGGGCTAGAAACACCCCCTAATGTTGAAGCTCCCTCTGCCGCTCCATCCACATTTATCTCTACCCACTCAGCTAGTCATGCTACTCCTCATCAGGGGTCTCGTAGCAAGGCCTAATCAAAGAGGCTGGGTACCTGAGGGATCCTACCCCTATTTCAGCATTCTTGGGATTATCACTTCACATCGCCCCACCTCACACCTAGAGGTATGGCTTCATGTGATCCCTCTACCCACCTAGATTGGAATTTCCCCTACTAGAGGTCTCTGCATGAGTGGATGCCTCCACTCGGTCTCAACTCATATTCTCCAGTTGTGGCTGCTCCACATCCTCCTGAAGCTGCTTCAACAATTGTGGCTCCTCCACAATTGTCTTAGACTTATTTTGGAGCTGCATGTTGAGAAGTAATGTATTGTCCCTCTCAACCACCAATTCTCAAAGAATTGCCTTGTTCCTCAAGGCTTTGCATGCATCTTGAACATCAAGAGCATGCAGGTTCCTGACTCATGAACCAATATACTTCACTTGTCTTGTGGTGATGTCTTTAAGGAAAACCTTTCCCTTACTGGAGATGAAATCATAGCCTTTGTCCCCCAACATTGAGATCGATAACAAGTTCTTCTTCAGTCCCGATACACACTTCATATCTGTCAAGGTGTTGTGAGCTCCATGCTCCCTCTGAAAAGCAACTGTGACCACTCATGAAACATTGCACTTTTCATCATTACCCATTTCTATGTGCATCTGGAGGCATTTCTCTTCCAAGGTACTGAACAAAATCTTATCACCAATCATGTGGAATGAGGCTCCACTGTCAAGAAACCAACCACAACCCATCATTGATAAAACCATGCATGCGATGAGAGTAAAATCCAATTTGAACTGAGAGGCCAATGACTCACCTTCATATCCTTTCGAGGATCCCCTCTTCGATTTCATTAATGGATAATTAGTTGCATAATGGCCCACATCATGACAATTAAAGCATCTCAGTTTATATTTGTCAATCTTCTTCCCTTCATGAGAAGAACTCAATTTGGGATGAGAATCCTTCTCCTTCCCTTTCCTTGAATTACTAGCTAAGGCTAGATTTTCCTCATCGTCCTTGGATGAAGAACCACCTCTGATGCTACTCCTAATATCCTCCTACATCAGATCCAACTAAAATCATTCCCAATTTGGCAATTTCTCTCTTCAATTCACTGAGTCTTGGTAGCTCTGCGAACTCTTAGGAAGACGAAGGAGAGAAAGACTCACCATATCATCATCGGCTATCATGATTCCTACACTTCCAAGCTCATCTTCACACGTGGTGAGCTTGTTCAGATATGTAGAGATCATGTTGCCCTTTTCACACTTGATTTTCCGAAGCTTGTCCTTCAGCATCAGCTCCTCTGGTCACTGTTGTTCTAATATAGATCCTTCAATGTCTTCCACATTGACAATAGTGTCTTCTTCCCATGGAGACTCGAGAAAATGTGGTCTCGAACTCCCTCCAGAAGAATCCTCCTCTCTCTCACCACATGTTTCTTCCATTCTTCCAATTCTTGGTCATTAGAGGCTGTTGGCTTGGGGACTTCTTGATCAATGAAGTCCTTCAAACCATTGTCCACTAATATTTCTTCCATGCAATCCTTCCAGCCTATGTAATTCAAGCTGCCATCCAGGCCATACTCGAGTCTCAAGCCATTGAACGCCATTGGTGAACTTTGAGATGTGATAAGAAATCGATTATGTAACTACAATCAAGAACTTCAAAACTTCAAACTTCTCCCTTCTTTGTATATTGTTCTCCCCTTTGATCACCTTTGCTCTGATACCATGTAGAAATTTCACCATAGATCAAACTGATTATGCAATGTACTAAAGCAAAATACCTAATCTACTTCTACAATCAAACTTGAAAAGGCTTAGTCAATTTTCAGCAAGATCAAATTGAACACATATAATAGAGAAGAAGATTCAATCACACATGAAACATAGAAGAATACTCTGGGGAAAGCCTTAGCTAAAAACCCCACTATCTGTATTATCATACAAGTGGAAATATCTCAGGATTACACAAAGATTTAGCTCACAAGTTATCCGTCTCTCAATACAATCCCTCACTGCTGCTCATAGACAGAATAGACAAAACATGTACCTTCCTTCAGTTGTCCAAGCCTCCTATTTCCTTGCGCAGTTTCTCCTAGGCCCTGAAGCTGTCACGTGGGTGTAATAATTCCTCACACACTGCTCTAACCTCTCAAATAACTATGCAATCCTTAAGGAGATAATTCCTTTTGCATGGATGAGTTTCCTTTATAAGAACATTCCTCCAACTGATAATACATTGTCCCTTCTTTTAATCTCAACTAGGTCTCTGTCTTAACTGACATGCATGAGTTAATTATGAGAGAATATTCAGTTATTTGAAGAACACTAGTTGCATGTATGCATGCATTAGCTAACTGAAATCACAATTAGTTCCTGAAACTGTTTGGAACTAATTTTACTAGACTTAACTCAGTTAACTAAGCTAACTAATTACAACTCAAATACAAATGATCCTTATCTCCTTAATTAAGAGATAACTTCCTCAATCAAAGGGATAACTGTTGCATGTCTTCGCAAAGTCTTCATGTTTGAATTTCTCCGACTAAATAAATCAAGATGAATTAATTAATTATTTTACAAACAATTGCTGAGATCAAATTCGAATTTTAATTCAAGAACTTAATATAATTGGAATCTATCTCGAAATTCTCTTTTTAGCATTTCTATTTTTTGCTATTTCCAACAAATATGGAGTATATCCTGAAATGCTATTTATAGCGATGTTATTTTTAGCATTTCTAATTTTATCATTTCTTGTTGCTATTTTCAACACGTGATACTGTGTGGGATGCCACCGTGGAAGTGTTGCAATGTTTCTAGTAGCAACAATAATAGGCGTTGGGTGCTATATAGACATGTCTATGTGATTATAAGCCTCAATATTGCAACAAGAATGCTACAACTCCCAGTGCTACCAACTTTAATTATCAACTCGGGGTTCATACAAACTTCAGAGGTATCGGCACTATATGTGAAACATAAAACACGTCCTTCCTTTTTTGTCATGGTGTAATGGAGTGTATGTACTGAAGTCAAATCCTAAACTAATTACAAAAAATGAAATGTTGGAAATGGAACCTTAACCTATTAAGAGAAAGAAAGTACAAGGAAAGAGACTAAAATCAAATACTAAAACACGCCATCATTTTCTAGCTCACTGATAGGAGTATTTCTTCAAAAAAATTCTAAGTTAACATGTATGCAATCCTACTATCCTAAGCATGTAGATTCAAACCATCAAACCTTCTATTGTTGTGCATTTAAATGAATAAAATAAATATTTTTTTCTTTTTGTCCGTTTCTCATGTGAGAGTGTGAAATCTAATCTTTTTTGGTGATGTGGCAGGTGGCTTGGAGATGACGATGGAAATTTAGAAGGCTTATAAGAACCTTAGGTGACATTGTTTGGCTTCCTAGAGGTTATCCCTCAATTCGGCCTCAAAACAGGCCACTACAGGAAAACCTACAGTTTGCAGTAAAAACCTATAGGATCCCCTTAAAAACTACAAGATATAACTGAGAGAAAAAGGATGGATTTTGAAGGCAATGGAAGTCTTAGGGAAGGTGTTTTGTGGATGGAATGAGGCAAGGAAGCACCTAGGACCACTCCAGAACTCAAAACCAAAGTTGGGTGATGGATGGATTTGCTCAAAAATCTTGGAGAAGTTTCCTTGCGAAATGATGAAATTGGTGAGCGTTTATTGACCAAGCAAATAAGATCCAAATTGGATCATAAAATTTTTCTTATTAAATAGGATGTGTTAGGTCCCTATTCCAAGGGGAATCAGTCAAAAATACCTCTGTTAATCCATGCAAAAAAATTAAAAACATTACTAGTCGAAAATCTAGAAATTCGAGAACTAGTGAGCTAGTAAATCTAAAAAATGCCTAACCAAATCAAGTGAAAATGCAATGGCATAATTTTTTTATGAACTAGAATGTTTTTGTGATCTAATTCAAGTGGAACCAACTCATTTGAAGCTTATTATCATGCTCTAAAAAATATAAGAAATTTATTGTTCTTTTCTAAAAAGGAGGTCCAACAATCTATATTTGGGAATAAGAAGACTAATCCAAGCAGTTCAATGATTGATATGAACTTCCAAAGCTTTTCCAAGGATGAAGAAATGTTTTTGATCCTGGAAAATAACTTACATCATCCATTTAACTCAATCCTAAAATAAGAAATCATTAATGCTAAATGCAGAAATAGAAAGAAATAAAAACTAGAGATGCATGTGAATAAGCACTGAAAAGAAGGAAAGAAAATGATATTAAAGGGCTCTGAGGCTCCTGGGATAGAAAACCTCAAGGAAACTCAGACATCTATGGAGGATAAAAAGATCTAAAACCTCAACATGTCACCAATATTCATTATTTTCACCAATATAATTACATCACTACAAGAAAATACAATGGAGCTGCAAAAATACAAGCTCTCTCCATGAGAACACCAATGAAAATCTATCTCTAGAGGCAAATTCGACTTGGTACTTATATGAAACGATTAAGAATCATTACCCATTAACGGGGGAATCTTTCCCCACCAAAATCCCTTGATTAGTTGATCTGGTCCCTTGATTAGTGGAATACATTCCTAGATTTTCTTCATCATTGGAGTTACAAAATCTGTGCCATAATTCCATAATATCTTGTTGATTTATTATTGATTATTGATTCTCCTGTTGTAGGGAATAAGTCCCTAAGTTATCTCCTCCTCCAAATCTTCATAATTTTCCCATTTCTCATAATATTCCACAATTTATGAGGCACAAATATCCAATTATTCATAAACGTTCCTAACAAATATATTAAAGTTAAAAATAAAATATCTAATGTAGAAAGAGAGGTTTAATGTGCTAAATTATGTTCATAGGCCTTAATTTATGTTTTAATTTGGATGCACGGGCCTTAATTTATGCCTAATTTAGAGGCCCATCATACACCCCTACTGAAAGTGTTGCTCATCCTCTGAGCAACTTAGTGACCTCATTGTGCCTCACTCATGGCCGTAGTGGCCTCCCTTGTCCGTTAGGAATATTGGCTGCAAGTTTTGCAAGGACAAGCCCAAAAACATATTTTTGCAAAGAAGAATCATTGTTTCTTAAGACCATTAGCTTGCTTTCCTGCCCTTATTCAAGATGGGTTCTTGCATATTTTTAGATTGGCAAGGTCTTCCACACCCTTATCAACCTTTTGCTACCTTGTTCTTCCATTTGGACACCCGTAACACCTTCAAAATGAATTTAGATGAGAACTAAGACATCTTGTAGTAATTCTTGTCAAAACTACAAGAAACCTACATGAAACCCTGTTAAAACTACAAGATACTAGTTTTGGGCATAAATGATAGTCTGCGGTTTAGGAAGGCGCTCAACTTGACTCCCATGCCTTTTTCCCATTTTTAGGCCATGGACAAAAGCTAAAAAGAGATTAGAGTCCTCTTGTAAAACATTTTTTCATCACTACAGTTTGAGTTTTTTCTTATGGTGAATGCCTCATTTCCTTTTGTTGCCTTCTTCTTCTCTCTTATGGCCTAGATGGCTGGCTAATGGCAATGGATTTCTCTATTTTGATTAGGTCTCTCTTAAGCTCTGCCATCATTGTTCATTTCTTCCTTATTGTAGAAACATTCTACCTTCTTGTGGTAGTCATTCCTCCTCTTTCAATGTCTTCTAACTGCATGGGAGTGATGAGAAATATTGAAGAGGGATTGGATGATGATGCTAGAGCTCAAAGGGAGTAGTATAGGTTTGTGAAAATGGAGAGGATAGTCTGTTTTTTTTTCAAGAACGAAATGGGATGGATGAATGATGAATAGATAGTGAATATGAGGTGGATGGAGGGCTTGGAGTTTTGTGGTGACTTGACCTTTGCAAAAATTTCTTCTTTTAACTCATGTCCTCATTCCTCGAAATCATCACCCTTCATAATTTGACTTTTCAACCTTGCATGAGTGAAGGAGTTAGCTGCAATTAAATAGTTGAAGGTAGTTGAGACTACTGACCCATCCTTAGCTTATAAAACCTTATCTCTCATGCATTGACAACAAATTTCTAACTATAATTTGCTCAAGAGAAGAGGTCACGAATATTGCATACATGTACCTACTTGATGGTCATTGGAGAGACATGCATGATGCTACTAAGTTGATGTTGATGTGAAAGTATTGGATTGTGATGCTAATAATCTTGATGCTACTGCAAAGCTCTAGAGGAGCTTCTTTGACTTCTGGATCTCCATGTTGAAGCTGACAGACACTCTTTGGCTACTTCATCATCATATCCCCTCAATTTTTCAAAGAAACCCATCCAATTGTGCCTTGCGAATATCTCTAGTACACGAAGGTGTTGATGAATCCTCAAGGTGTTGATGGGTTCCCCCTATCATTTTTCTCTAATGGATGTATGTTTGTATATGTGTGATACCAGATTTTAAAAATAATGTGTATACAATTCCCTTATGCTACAATCACACTCAACAAACTAGAAGGCTTTTTTTATGTTCCTTTCACTTGGAAAAATGTGGGGAAATGTAGAACCTACATCCTTAACACTACTTGATGAAGCCAACCTCTATTCTTCCCTTTTAAAACTATTCACTACCAATCTTGTAGGTTCTATTCTATATCTTATAGGATCTCAGTGCATCCTGTAGGCTTTTAGGACAACGACTTGTTTTGTCAATATCTCTCAAACTATAGAATGGGTTGACCTAAAACTTTTTGAGCATGTTTCCATCATCAATATGAACCTATCCATAAAACAAACTTGTTCAATGGATGCACCAATCTTGAGAAAAACTAAAAATTAATGAAGGTGATGGTGGCCAATTTCATGGAAACCATGCACTAACATTTGCTCACATTGCTTGGGCATGTTAACATCATCAATATGCATCTACCCATGAAACAACATTTTAAATGGATTCACAAATATTTAGAAAATGAACAAATGGTTATAGGTGATGGAGGTTGATTTCTCGAAAACTGTGCATTGGAATTTGTTGAAATTGTTTGACCATGTCACAATCATCCATATGCATCTTTCCCTCAAACTTCCTGGCAAATGGATCCATGGTTTACTAGTTATGGAAAAAACAAATTTATGCTCTATGTGTTTTTGTATCTTGTAGTAAAACAAAGCATCCTGTAGTTTTTTAGGACAACACGAAAATTGAATGGTAGAAGCTTGAGAATTATGGGTGGATGGAGAAAATAGATGAAGGGAATGGATTGCCATGGCCTTGGCCTTGTTGGAGAATTTGAGAAAAGGAGGAGAAAGTTAAAATTTGACTTCTTTTGACTAGGCATGACCAATTTTTCTTTTGGTACCAACTTGTTTTTTGTTTCTTGCAGATGTTGGAGAGCACCCACATTCATCAAAGAGATACATGGAGCAAGGAATTTTTTTTTTCTTCTTCTATGCCTACTAGCTGCCTCAAGGAGGTTTTCAACTAGTAGGTCTACCTAGGCACCTCAAAGGATGTTTTCACATACGAGATTTTATTTTTTCTCTTTTTTCTTTTTTCCAACACATTGACTGCCTCATGACAGGTTTTAATCAATGAGCCAATTTGAGGTGCCTGGAGGGAGGTTTTCACCTGAGTTTTTTTATTTTTTTCCTTTATTTTTCAAATTTTTATTTTTATTTTTTTTCTACCTACTCTACTTGAAAAAAAAAAATTCAAGTATAAGAATACTTCCAATGGAGCTAGATGCACATCAAAATGACAGACAAATTGATGTGTAGGCTTGAAATGTATGCTTTGAAATGTATGTAGATTTCATAGACCAAATGATCTGACTTTGAAAGGATCAAGCATAGTTGAAGAAGAGAGTGATGCTCCATCTTGTTGATTTTCTAGAACCAAACCTCAATATAACTTTGATGTCCTTAGTTTTCTTGCTTATCTTGATCATTATTCATGTCTTTTTCTATCATGACCTTAAAATCTTCTTCTTTTTGTTGATTGTTCACTTGAATACATGAGGGAGCTCTCTCGATCCTTAATTTTGATGTCTACTCTTCATCAAGTGTGACCCATGATTTTGTGGTCTTCTCATTTGAATGTTCTTCTTTTTTATGGTCCTTCAATGATATCAAGGTAATCTCTTTTTCGAAATACTCTTTGTGAGCTATGGTGAATGACATTGATGTCAAGAGGAGATGTTTGGAAGTGTTGTACCTCAACATTGTAAGTGGGCTAAGCTACCTCAATGTGTGGGTTTTGAAATGGTGGTACATGTAGTTGAGTGGGAGTGTATACTTGAGATGGATGTGGATGGGGTTGTGATTATGGTGGAGGTGAATGGTAGAGATAACATGGAGTTAGGTATGGAGGACATTGAGGAAAATATTGAGGATATTATGGATGGTTCCGATAAGTTCCTTTCCAACCTTGTTGCCAATATTGGTTTTACAGTTGAGATGGCCAATGTTGTGAAGGAAAGGGTGTGTTTCGATTACTCTGAGGTAGATATTCATAACCTTGAAATTGTGAATTAGGCTCTTGCATCTTAGTAGGTTGAATAGGCTGCCATGGTCCTATTGGAGCTACATAACATAGCTGCATTGGTGGTTGAATTTCTCCATTGTCCTCTTGGTAAACTTCCTTCAACCTTGGTAATGATGGAGAAATTTTAACATCTTGTGATTTTGCAACAAAAATATCAACATTTTCTTTTCCTTCATCTCGAATTCTTAACATTTCTACTTGTTTTGTTAGATTTCTAAGGATTTTTGTTTTAAAATCATCAAATAAATTTGCAAGTTTAGCTTGACTTACCAATCTTGATGCTGGTTCACCTACTCTTGCTTTTCCTGTTGATACGTGTTTGCATGTTTCACAAATTTCCTCAAATGATAATTGATATACATCACCTATACACATGAGATTAAGGAGATCAATCAATTCATCCCTAATTGTTCTAAGTAAGAGAGCTTTTAGTGTGTCGAATCCTAAGTGATGTAGTTTTCCCCTCTTAACATTATACATGAACCTTTCTATTAGATCCTCTAGACTCTCATCTTCTCTTTGGTTCATTCTAAATATTTCTTCCTTAAGATCATGATCTTTATATTTTTCAAGAAATATCTTTTGCATATCATTCCATGATCTTATTGAACTAGTCCCTAAACTCATGAACCATTTAAGAGCTCTATCCTTCAATGTTACTGGAAACAATGTCAATTTTTGAGTTTTTAATAATTAGCCATAAGATCTGTTACACAAAAAATTGTCACCATGACTTTCTACAGTTCGTGTGAGTCCATCAATACTCATACATACCTCCTTTGCAAGTCTTAAACCTCAGCTCTTCATGTCAAGCCTTGAAAATGGGAGAAAGACCCTAAAAATATCTCAAATCTTGGTTTCACACTTTCTCCTAGCATTGCCTATGGTGCCACACTTAATGGTCATGTTTCCTACGAGCCTAGCCGCTTTGTATATTGAATGATGGGTGCAAACCCCTGTAAAAGTTAAAAAGGCATGAGTTCATCCTTAAAAACTCATCTTGGGTCACTTCTAGACACTTCTAGAAGGAATATTACGCTGGCAAGTCTGCTCCACCTTGGTTCATCCATTCCATAACTAAGGGAGCTAACTCCATGATATGAGGTTCTTATCCCATTGAAGGAGGTACTTATCCCTTCAATGGTGGACCTGCAACTTCCTCCATTTGCACTATAAATTCATGCATTGGGCTGGTTGTAGAGGAGGTTGAAAGTTGAAGATTCTTGAGGGTTAATGCTGCTGAAAACTAGGCTTCCTTTTTGAGCTTGTGAGAGGAGAGAACACATACCTTTCATGTCATTTGGGAAGTAAGTGAGGCTTGTCAAAGTAGAGGAGACCCCTACTAGACCCTGGAAAGGACTTGTGCAACATCAAGGCAAAGGTTGTAAAGTTCTTTTATTCATTAAGTTAATACAATCAAGTTTATTTTTCTCGATCAACTATCTCTAATGGTTTGTTTTATGAGCTCCTTGATCTTCATAATGAACACGTTTTGTTATACGCACGTATGCTTTGATGTGTGCTTGTTTGTGTATGTAGGTTATTTTACAAGAACGGCTTGAAGCTGTTGGGATAAAATTGCCTCAAACAAGCGTTGGACTGAGGTAGGGTCTTTTACACTTCTTAGTATTCATTAATGAATTGAAAGATGTTTAGAGAAAAGTAGGTTTCCTTGTACTCTTTTTTGCTAGATATCATTAGATACTAGGGAGATCGGTCATGTCCGCAAGAACGATTTATCCGGCCAACAAATTGGCGAATCAGCTGGGGAGCATGCGTATATCATCCTTGCGGTAGATTATTTTACCAAGTGGGCCAAGGCGATGCCTACATTTTCGGTAGACATCGAAACTACTGCGATTTTCGTTTTCAATCATATAATTGCTAGGTTTGGTGTCCCCCAAGCGATTATCACTGACCATGGGAGTCATTTTCGAAATATCATGTTGACCGAACTTATAGATCAGCTTGGCCTACATCACGATAGTGCCACTCCATATTACCCATAGGAAAATGGTCTGGTTGAAGCAATCAACAAAGTTCTAGTCACCATGATCCGACGAATCATTGGGATTCATCGATCGAATTGGCACAACATGTTATTTTCAGTGCTTTGGGCGTATTGAACCTTAGTCAAAACATCAATAGGTTTTACTCCTTTTAACCTGGTCTATGGTTTAGAGGGAGTATTGCCTATTGAATGCGAAATCCCGTCATTACAAATTGTCGTGCAATTGTTACCAGCCACTTCTAAAGAGGAAAAAGGTTTGTTATACTTAGCTCAATTAGATGAGAATTGACACAATTCTGTGTTAGCTATCGAAACTCATGCCAAACGAATCAAAGCTCAGTATGATCGAAATGTTACACCCCGTAATTTTTTGGAAGGCAACCTAGTTTTACTTTACGATAAAGCAACCAATAAGCTAGGGGCTGGAAAATTTGTATCCATGTGGCATGGTCCATATATTGTCAAGAGGAAGCTGGCAAAAGGGGCATATGAGCTAGAAGATTTTGACGGTGTCTGTTTAGGTAAACCTAGGAATGGGCTTTATCTAAAGCGATATTATGCTTAAACGGATAGCGTGGAGATTTCATTAGATTAGTTTTTTCTACGTTGGTGTGTTCGTAGATTAAAGATGTGTGCTTTACTTTAGTGAGTGTTTTTCATTATTAGTCCCACTTATCTTGATTTTACTCTTGATATTGCAGATGTTGACGCCTCTCCAAACATACATTGGTTTCGCTGATGGTGCTTGTCGTAGTACAGAACATCTCTTCCACAGCCTGGGTTATCTACTCACCCTCTGACGAGTTAGTATCTATGCACGGGGTAAGCCTCGGTCAAGCAACAAACAACATTGCAGAATACAGTGCACTGGTTGAATTATTATCTGAATCCATATCATTTGGAATTCGAATTTTGATTGTTAATTTAGATTCGAAACTCGTTGTATTACAGCTTAATCGAGTTTATTCCATTAGAAATCCAGTATTATTACAATTATTTTTGAGAGTCCGTCTCTTGGAACGAGAATTTGATTACATAGCATATCACCACATTCCAAGATATTTAAATACATTAGTAGATGCAATTGCTTCTCGAATGTTAAATAGGCATTTTCATTGAATCAAACAGTAAATTTAAAAACATCTCATAAACATGTTTTGCAAGATAACCATAGTAATAGCATAGCATAGCATAAGAGTGTGTCAAAATATACTTCTTCCTCAATCATAGGTTGAAAAACACCTTATGATCAGCAAAAATAATAGTATCAAAAGTCATATCAAAAATGGGTCTACAAAGCGATCATCCTATCACTGGTGATGATCCCGATAAGATACCACTGCTTAGGCCACCCTACAAAGGAACCTCCTAAAAAGTCATGGGACCCCAATCACATAGCGCTCAAGCCGAAGTGGAATGTCATCTATGCTGGTTTCCAGAATATCTGCAGTCAAGCGCTCTAGATGGCTCTCCAACTCAGCCAAGGTCTCTGCTATTTGGTCCTGTGGGGCCGGTGCCACGACAGCTGGTTGTCTCCGATCATAGGGCTAGAGAGAGGCTGGTCGCCATGGACCCACATCTGCATTTAAAACTTTTACTATTAGTTTTGGGATGATTGTTAAAAATACAAAAACATACATATAAAATTAAAATGTTGAAAAAAAAAAATTTACCTCTGTCATCCCATTGCTCTCCTGGTGGAAGATTCATGTCGGGATCGCCGCGATAATCCATCCCAGCATATGGAAAATCCTGAATAAACAAAAGTTGGTTCTCTAACCAACAGAACTACTCTAGGGTGAATCGAACGATCTCAGAACCCTCATTTGGATGACGGGCCATAACTACAACCCATCGCATAACCCAAGGATCTCGGGGAAGTCCAGCCTCAACTGTGAGTTGTTGTGGAACCAGCATCGGTACCCTCTCTAGGGAAAAGCTGACAACTAAATAGCCATAACCAAAGTTTTTTAGATGCCCTTGCTTCGCCCTAATCAATTAGCCCTTCACATTGGCCAATATAGCATTGCACTAGTTGAAAATGGTGCCTTGGAAGCAGTCCACCGCCATATGCATCTGGGAGCTTGTAGCTAGATGTGATGCTACACTCTTGCAGAGTCTGGTAATAGTAAAAGAAATGACCTTTAGTTCAGGGCGGGAGACGATTTTCACATCTATTCGTTTGTCTGGATCTTGGTTATTACAGAAGTCTAGTCGGAGATTAGCGACAGATTGGCCACCTGGCCCAGATCCGAACAGAGATAATTGCTTGCCTTTCTTGGGTAAGCCAGTCAAAAAATATATGTCATCTGACTCGATTTCGAGCTAGTTGCCGCCAATAATGAAGCACTTGTCCTGAATGCTCCACCTGTTCACCAGCCATTGTAGAAAGTCTACCTATGCCCTCATGCCAGATATGGTCCGAAATTTGAAAAACTCGCATCCTCTCAATGCCTGTAATGAAGGAAGATGGAGTAGTGCAGCCTGATCCATGTCCTCATGCTGTCTTTCCCGCCAAACAAGCATATTGTGTACCTACATTGCAAAATAGATGGATTAGAATTTCATTCCAAACTTCTATGGGTCAAAAATGGAAAACCTAGGGTTCAAAATCCGCATTCCGCGGGGTTCGCACCCATCTCTTTAGAGACAGTGCGTAGGTGTGCACTTCTCCTTAAGGCGAGGTGCGGCACCCTGACTTTTCTCTATGCACAGAAAAGTCGAGGTGCGCAGGGGCCACATGGCGCCCCTGCGCAACCACCACGGGTGATTTTTTGCCCTAAATTTCTGTTAGGCCCCTATACTCCTAGTGTAAACCCTTATTTTTATTAGTAAAACCCACTTATTATATTGATGTACCCACCTAGTGCCCATATTCTTACTATTGTGCCCCCTAGAAGCCCACTATTGTTATTATTTTGACCTTACATTATTATTGTTATGCCGGCTCTAATTATGTTATGACCCCTTAGACTCCTATATATAGAAAGGATGTGTTTTCATTTGTATCATCCAAGAATTGTTCATTTATGTAATGTAAAGAAGGTTTCCCCCTTGAAGAGGCTGAATTATAAGGCGTTGATCTATCTTTCCTATCTTTTCTTGAGTTGGTTTCATAACATTTGGAATCGGAGCTTTGGATTCTAGGGTTTCCTTGCTCCAAACAGGTCATCGTGGAATTTTCGCTATAACATTTTTCTGTGACATTTCAGAAGTTGAAAAAAGAACCCATTTGAGAAGACATCATGCTAAATATTGGATCCGAATTTCAAATATTTTTGCGCTATATTTGCATAGATATGATCTGAGGAAGTTGGTCTTTTTGCAGACTCCTGAATTACATTCCAAACAGGTGACCTGGGGAAAATTATTATAACGTTTTCTCTGGGCATTGGATTGAAATTTCGTCAAACAGTGTAGAAAGAGGACAAAATGTAGTTTCTTCTATATATGTTTTAGAGCTAAAGGTCAAAACAGTGACTCGTGGCACGTCGTACAAGTTCGCTCTACTGAACTAGTCTATAATCAAGTCACTGTGGGAGATTTTGTGTAACTCTTCCTTGGAGAATCCAATTTGGATCAGACTAGTGGCATTGGAAAGAGGACACAGAGATCTACTACAGGTCGTAATTTTAGAACTTAAAGATTCGAAAGTACAGAGTTACAGTTGTTTCAAGATCGAGCTCCTAAAATCAAGAAAAAGCAAGATGAGGAAGTTTGATGGCAAGGATCCGGTAAATTGGATACTTTAGATGGAGCAATATTTTGATCTACATGGTGTATCACTGTTACAAAAGGTATGTATTGCATCTTCATATTTAGAACCAGATCAATTTTTATGATAGGAAGGGCTTTGTTCTCGTAAACGACTTGTTACGTGGTCAATTCTCATAGAGGAAATGACAGCACATTATGAGGATACAAAGAACAACACCTTCTTTAGAGTAACACCACAACAATTGGAAAGAGTAAAAGGGCTTTGTGACATAGTGGAAGTAAAATTATGGCAACAAGGAAATATACCCCTCACAGCTATAGATATGGAAGTGTTGTTTCTCCTAGCCTTCCACAACCTACAAGTGTTACACCACAACAATTGGAAGAAAAAAGAGAAAAAGGGCTTTGTTACAATTGTGATAGCAAATGCACTAAAGGTCACAACTGTGCTGAGAAGAAATTATTTTACATAGAGTATGAAGAGGAGGAAGAAAAGGATCAAGAAATATCAAAAGAAGAGGATATATGCCAAGACAACCCCAGAGATAGAAGAAATGAATCAGACCAGATCTTGTAAAGCATAGACAGGAATTACCACTCCCCAAACTATCAAGATAGAAGGACATATCAAGAAGAAAAATGTTCAAGAAGTGAAAGATCACATTGAGCATCAAGAAATGAATCTGGCCATATCTTGTAAAGGATTGGAAGAAATTACCACTCCTCAAACTCTAAAGATGGAAGGACATATCAAGAAGTAAAAGGTTCAAGCAGTGAAAGATCACATCGAGCATCAACAACAAGTTCTGCAACTTTTAAAGGATAACACCAATTCGGTACAAAATCAAACGAAACAATAGGTAGATCAACATCGTAGTTAAAAATGTTTTGATGTAGGTGATTGGGTATTTTTACTGCTACATCTCAAGCAAGCTATTTATGAGAAGGAAATGTTGGCAATACTACATGCACTTAAAAAATGGTGACCTTACCGAATGGGAAGAGTCTTCAAGGATGACGATGTTAAAGCATTGTTGTGTGCTATTTCTATTTTCCAACCAGATTGGATAAGCGAAGCAAGGGATGAATGGAAGAAGGATGAAGAAGTATGGCCACTTATTCAAAAGTTGCAAAAGACCCCAATTCAAACAATATTGCTAGAAATTGAAGAGGAAGGACAAATAATATTGGAACCTGGAGCAGTCACCAAAATAAGAACCCAACAGCTATGAAATCGATCAATTTTAGAGTATCTCATCAAGTGGAAGAACTTACCCGCTAAAGATTCCACATGGAAGGACAAGAATTTTATACAGAAGCATCAAGAATTACTCAAGCATTGAGGACAACGCTTTTTGAAGGAGAGGGGCATGTTAGGCCCCTATACTACTAGTGTAAACCCTTATTGTTATTAGTACAACCCACTTATTATATTGATGTACCCATGTAGTGCCCATATTGTTACTATTGTGCCCCATAGAAGCCCACTATTGTTATTATTGTGCCCTTACATTATTATTGTTATGTCGGCTCTAATTATGTTATGACGCCTTAGACTCCTATATATAGAAAGGAGGTATTTTCATTTGTGTATCATCCAAGAATTGTTCATTTATGTAATGTAAAGGAGGTTGCCCCCTTGAAGAGGCTGAATTCTAAGGCGTTGATCTATCTTTTCTATCTTTTCTTGAGTTGGTCTCATAACAATTTCCTCCAAAAATCAAAATCTAAACCCTAAAACGAAATTTCAAATGGATGAAATGCGAGTCAGGGACATTGTGGATTACCTCGAGAAGATGGTTCTAGATTCCAGCGGTTGGATTTTGCGCAATCTCCACGGGAAGTTTTTTACCAAAAGCTCTTACTTTTTACTCCAAAGGTAAACGGTAAAAATGAACTCGTAAAAGACCTTTTTATAGGATTTTTTGAATAAATAAATTAAAATTTATTTATTTTTTACTTTGAAAAGGTCATTTTGGTGCATTTTTATTATTTTTAAATAGATATGAGTAATGTTTGCAGTTTTTGTGCAGAATATTGGGGTTTCAGGTGAAATCGATCGTTTTCAACAAAAAACACATAGGAGTCCTCTTTAAGCTCTTTTTGAGACTCATAAAAAATGAAAAGATTGCCAAGTGTTTCTTTGTAGACTCGTTAAAATGGAATTACAAAGATGATCCTTTATAGCTCTTTTCCAATCATACAAACATGAAAAAATTGCCGGACTTTTGTCATTTCAAGTTCGATATTGGTAATAAAACGACGTGTTTTCGATCACTTTTTTACTTTTTCAGATTGAAGGCACTAATCATGAAAGTACTCCTTGGTCGTAATGATCAAGCAGTTCTCTCAAGTATTATTTTATACTTTTTCGGGCTTGAGAGACACAAATTTATGAAAAAGGACAACCCTGGAGTTTTCCTAAGTTTTTCATCTCACTCCCAAAAATTGAAAAACATCAAGTTTCTCCTATACTCGACTTGTTAAAATTTCACAGTAAAGGACCTGTTCAATTACAAATAGGAATGAACCACTCCTTCTTAGGGTTCGAATCTAAACTAAGTTGGACTCATCCGAAGGATGAGCTTATAACCAAGCAAATGTTATCCTCCTCAAGCTTGTCAAAAATAAAGAGGTACTTTCCAGAAATGGTCGGGGAAAAGGAGAAAAATGAACCTGATTGTTGTACTCCGTGTTTGAAAAAACTTTCCATCACTCTTGAACATGACACTTTTATTCACCTAGTGTGGGAAATCCTTTACCTAACCGTTAATCAAACCACTTTGAAAGCCTTCAGCCGATTTTCAGGTATTAACTTTGGGTCAACTCTCACCAAGCCATCTGCTGTGTCGTTACATGTTCAAGAGGTCTCTGCAAATAAACCGTTCACCTCCAAAATATCTGTCATCCATCATTGACCATCCCTGAGTTAGTTCTTGCTAAATATATTTCTTCAGACTTGATCTATGATTTCATGTTATAATCTTGCCTATGACGGATCACTTTCTATCGACTCCAACTCATTATCTAGAAAGATGATGTAGAAATCTTCAGTACCTTGGAATCTGCATGCCTCAATGGCAGGTTTCTCACCTTTGACAACAGGTTGCATCATTGACCTTCGATCAAAGGATTTTGTGATGTGTTCGACATCGACTCATTCATTCACATCTCATGGATTGTACTGGGTACTTTGAGGGCCATTGACATTACTGGTGGTTCCTCTCACACTTGTTAACAGTTTACATCATTGACTGCTAATCAAGTGGTTTCTCCCATGTTCGACTTCGACACATTCATTCACATGGGTAGAATCGTACTAGTTCGGAAAGTAGAAATGAAGACCCTGGATCTAGTTTCCACCATCCAGGCTGCG
The DNA here is from genome assembly GCA_000404065.3 of Pinus taeda. Classification (NCBI taxonomy): domain Eukaryota; kingdom Viridiplantae; phylum Streptophyta; class Pinopsida; order Pinales; family Pinaceae; genus Pinus; species Pinus taeda. The sequence goes on along the minus strand of APFE030707220.1, from coordinate 256,780 downwards.
AGGAATTTTGTTATCGTTATATAGTAGAATATTCATAAACAGATGGTTTCATCCATATGGTGTCCATGTGTTCCTACTTCTGATGTAATACAAAATCATTCCTCTATCAAGAGCAGTTCTTAGATAATTCTTAGTCAGTTTTGATCTGAGTATGGGAATGCCTACCTCGGCGATGATATGTTCACATATATATATTTTGCATTGAATGTTTTTACAGGTTCGACCGGGGTATCCACAGGAAAATCGTTGAAATGATAAAGTCCTTTACTCTTCTTAGATGATAAAAAACAATCCTCATCTACTACAGACTTCGCACTTTAGGGGGCAATATATTACAAAAACAATTGTCACCATGACTTTCTACAGTTCGCGTGAGTCCATCAATACTCATACATACCTCCTTTGCAAGTCTTAAACCTCAGCTCTTCATGTCAAGGCTTGAAAATGGGAGAAAGACCCTAAAAATGTCTCAAATTGTGGTTTCGCACTTTCTCCTAGCATTTCCTGCGGTACCACACCTAATGGTCATGTTTCTTGCGAACCTGACCGCTCTGTATATTGAATGATGGGTGTAAACCCCTGTAAAAGTTAAAAAGCCATGAGTTCATCCTTAAAAACTCATCTTGGGTCACTTCTAGACACTTCTAGAAGGAATATTACGCTGGCAAGTCCGCTCCACCTTGGTTCATCCATTCCATAACTAAGGGAACTAACTCCATGATATGACGTGCTTATCCCATTGAAGGAGGGCCTTATCCCTTCAATGGTGGACCTACAACTTCCTCCATTTGCACTATAAATTCATGCATTGGGTTGGTTGTAGAGGAGGTTGAAAGCTAAAGATTCTTGAGGGTAAATGCTGCTGAAAACTAGGTTTCCTTTTTGAGCTTGTCAGAGGAGAGATCACATACCTTTCATGTCATTTGGGAAGTGAGTGAGGCTTGTCAAAGTAGAGGAGACCCCTGCTGGACCCTATAAAGGACTTGTGCAACATCAAGTCAAAGGTTGTAAAGTTCTTTTATTCATTAAGTTAATACAATCAAGTTTATTTTTCTCAATTAACTATCTCTATTGGTTTGTTTTATGAGCTCCTTGATCTTCATAATGAACATGTTTTATTATACGTAGGTATGCTTTGACGTGTACTTCTTTGTGTATGCAGGTTATTGAACAAGAATTGCTTGAAGCTGTTGGGATAAAACTTCCTCAAACAATTGTTGGACCGAGGTAGGGTCTTTTACACTTCTTAGTATTCATTAATGAATTGAAACATGTTTAGAGACAAATAGGTTTGCTTGTACTCTTTGTTACTAGATATCATTAGATACTAGGGAGATCGGTCTTGTCAACAAGAACAATTTATCCGGCCAACAAGATCTACAAACAATTTCAAATTCAAAGAGAAAGGTTTTAAGATCCTCTAACCCTAGACCATCAAATTTTGGAAGAAAAGATCGAGGGATGTTTTTCATGTGCACACTACCATCAGTATATTGAATCGGAAATCTGAGAGAATCTTCCTCATTGTTATAATCTCCATCCATTTCTTCTACATTATTTTCCATCTTCTTCTTCTTCTATTTGTAAAAGTGGACACTGATATGACTCTTACTGCACCATGTGATCAAATGGTGGGGTGGGTTGGTTTTGGAGATTTTTTCTTTTGTTTTTATGATTGAATGAAAACACTAATGCAATGAACTTTTCTATTTTTGAAATGAAATATGCCTAATGCAATTATTTTTTTTGTTTTTGCAAAAAGTAAAAAGAAGTGAATAAGCTAGGGAAGAAAACTATGCATACTTTCACACCTCCCCGACAATTGTGCCAGAAAGTGAGGAGCCTAGGTATTGCGACAGGAATGTTGCAACTCCCAAGGCTACCGACTTTAATTATCAACTTGGGGTTCATACAAATTAAGAGGTATCAGCACTATATGTGCAACATAAAATGTGTCGTTCCTTTGCTCTCATGATGTAATGGAGTCCTTGTACTGAAGTCAAATCCTAAACTAATTGTAGAAAATGAAATCTTCGAAATGCAATCTTAACCTATTGAGAGAAAGAAAGTACAAGGAAAGAGAGTGAAATCAAATGCTAAAACACACCATTTTCTAACTAAATCCTAAGAGGTTTTGCTTCAAAATAATTCTAAGTTCACATGTATGCAATCCTACTGTCTTAAGCATGTAGATTCAAACCATCAAACCTTCTACTATTGTGAATGTAAATGATAAAATAAATCTCTTTTTCCTTTTGTCTTTTTTCATGTGAGTGTGTGAAATCCAATATCTTTTGGTGATGTGGCAGGTGGCTTGGAGATAATGGTGGATGTTTTGAATGCTTCGAAGACCCTTAAGTGACCTTGTGTGGCTTCTTGGAGGTTTTCCCTCCATTTGGCCTCAAAACATGCCACTACAAGAAAACCTACAAGATGTACTAAAAACCTACAAGATCCCGCGAAAACCTATAGGATACATCTGACAGAAAAATGATTGATGTGGAAGGTGATTGAAAGGTTAGGGTAGGTGTTTGGTGGATGGAATGAGTAAAGGGAGTACCTAGGAGCACTTCAAAACATGAAACAAAAGTTGGGAGATGGATGGATTTACTCAAAAATCTTGGAGATTTTTCCTTGCGAAATGATGAAATTGGTGAGGGTTTAATCACGAAGCAAATAAAATCGAAATTGGATGTGACAATTTTTTTTTGAAATAGGATATCTTAGGTCCCTATTCCAAGTGGAATCACTAAAAGAGACCTTTGTTAACCCATGCCAAAAAAATAAAAAACATTACTAATCGAAAATATAGAAATTCGAGAACTAGTGAGCTAGTAAATCTAAAAAATGACTAACCAAATCAAGTGCAAATGAAATGTGGTAGTTTTTCTTATGGCTTAGAATTTGTTTCTGATCTAATGCAAGTGGAACTAACTCGATTGAGTCTTGGTATAATTCTCTAAAAAATAGCAAAAATTTACTGTTCTTTGCTAAAAAGGAGGTCAAATAGTCTAGATTTGGGAATAAGAACACTAATCCAAGGAGCTCAATTATTATTATGAACTCACAAAGCCTTTCCAAGGATGAAATAATTCTTTTGATCCTGAAAAAGAACTTACATAAACCATTTAACTCAATCCTACAACAAGAAATCATTAATACTAAATGTAGAAATAAAAAGAAATGAAAACTAGAGATGCATGTGAATAAGCAGTGAAAAGAAGGAAATAAAATTATACAAAAGGGATCTAGGGCTCTTGGGATGACCAAGCCAAGGAAACTTAGAGACCTATGGAGGATCACAAGATCTAAAATCTGAACTTGACAATAATATTCATTATTTTCATCAATAGAATTACATCCCTGCAAAAAAATACAATCGAGCTGCAAAAAGACAAGCTCTCTCCACAACAACACTAATGAAAATCTATCTCTAGAGGAAAATTTGACTTGGTACTTATACAAAATGAGTAGAAATAATTTTCCATTAATGGGGGAAGCTTTCCCCACCAAAATCCCTTGATTAGTGGATCTAGTCCCTTGATTAGTGGAACACATTCCTAGATTTTCTCAATCATTGGAGTTCCATAATATGTGCCATAACTCCATAATATCTTGTTGATTTATTATTTATTATTGATCCTCTTGTAGTAGGGAACACGTCCCTAAATTATCTCCTCCTCCAAATCTTCATAATATTTGCAATATTCTCATAATATTTTACAAAAATAAATAATATCAGGCAAAAATTTCCAATTATTCATAAACCTTCCTAATGAAAATATTAAAGTTAAAAATTAACTATCTAATGTGGAAAGAGAGGTTTAATCTGCGGAAGGATTGTCATAGGCCTGAATTTATGTTTTAATTTAGAGGCATGGGCCTTAATTTATGTCTAATTTAGAGGCATGGGCCTTAATCTATGTCTAATTTAGAGGCCCATCACACGAGCCGCAAATCCACGCATCACAGATATAGACTAGTGCAGTATCAACCAGTTTGGTGCCTAGCACCTCAGAAGCCACATGCATGTTGCATGCAAGGGATCCCTGAGAAATAGTGCTACTAGAAGGAGCACCGACCACAAAGACTGAAGCTAACATACCCACTGTCAATGCTCTCAAGAGATTTGGACTCAACCTGGCCATTCATCCCAGTGAGGCACTTCACCTTTTGCAGCATGGCATGATTGCAAAAGTTTGAGCTCGTGAACAACATGCATTGCAGGTGATAAGTGAACTGAAGGTAAAAAACACCCAGATAACCATGTAGAGAGACTCCACCCTTCACCTTGTAAAAGACATTACAGACCATGGGCGAGGCTTGCAACATTGTCCTGGAGATGGGCATTCTGGAGGCTGAGCTAATAGATGTGAATGTTCAGAAGCTTGCTGCTGGAGCACATGATGCACAAACTAAATTGGCAAAGTTTTAGATGGAGATGAACCTCAAAATTGCAAAGTTGCAGTTGAAGAACCAACCTTCAACTTCACCTAAGATTAGAGAGAAGTGTAAGACCACTGTGAAAGGCGCAGTAGCAGTAGTAGAGAGCATAGTGAAGGACTGTACCATGCTCTTTGAGCAGTCAGTCGAGGTAGTCACCTACCTAGAAGAAGATCCTACTGTACAACAATTGGAAACAGAAGTGTGGGAGCTACGGTAGTGCTACGACAAAGTCAAAGCAACAACTCACATTTTCGCCATCACGCAGAGGTTAGCTAAGCTAAAGTAGGCCAAGGCATTGAAAGAGCAATTAGATGTAGCTCAGCACATGGAAGCCGTGCTAAAGGCTATCTTGAAGCTTTGGTTGGATGAAGCCTACTTGATCATGGCTACAATTGATGGCAAGCTGGCTAGTCTATAGAAGACTCAACAGAAGATCCAGTCGGACGACGCAGGGCCAACAATGGAGTAGCTAGTTAAGGAGATGAAGCAGATGAAAACATAGTGTATAGATGAAGTTGCAGCATTCCAAGTCAAGAAAGGAGGTCTTCATGACAAGATCTCTGGGCCAGCTAAGTGACTTGATGGTGAGTCACCATGTATGTGTTGGGGGGCTATTGGGAACGGGTCCCCTGGGGGTCAATTTTGGGGTTAAAAACCCAAGTTTTGGGACAAAAGGCCCAAACTTTGTATAAATAAATGTAAAGTATCTACATTTTGTGGTCATCGAGAACAAAGATATTGAGAGTCAAAAATGGTTTTCCACCCTTAGTTTAGATAGGTTGTGTCAGTTTTAGAGATCTGCCCTTGGTCCACGGACCATGGGATTGTATAAAAAGGAGGTCTTAGAGGAGTCTAACAGAAGAAGTTAGTGAACTATAAGTGCTTGAGGAATCTGTGACAAGCTAAGAGCAAGAGTCTTAGTGTAGAAAGAGGATCTGTAGCTAAGTGTACATAGGCCTAGGGTAGAAGTCCGCAGTTGAGTGTGTGGGCTCCTGCAGTTGAGGGCAAATAGAGTCTGTATTGAAAATACGAATAATCAATAAAGAGAAGTATTCTAAATTACTGTGTATTTTTCCACTGTGGATTGCATGTGATTATGTTATGTTAAGTTTTGGGTTTATGTTATAATTCTAATTTGATGCGCGAATGTATATGTTTGTATCTATTATATGAATGAAAATCATGATATATGTTTACGCGATGATAATCTTAATTGCGTGGTAAATTTGGTGAACATTTAAGGTAATTCAGGAAATTATACAACAACACAGTAGCAATGGTATGAAAGTATCTGAGCCATTGGGTAGTGTTTTGTAAAGAACCATTGTATACCTTCGTGAGGGTTCTAAGAGATGGAAGAGAAAGTACATCGATAAGCCCTAAATGCTTATCGATATACGCAAAGGAAGGGGTTAAGGTATAAAACTGACATTATGACCATCTCAGGGTCTAGAAACTTGGTTACTAGATCCCCTCATACTATTTTGGGTGAGAATTCAGTCTGCACTGTGTGGACTGACGCCAAAAGGGCCCGTAGTGTAGGGATTTGCTTGGTTGACTAATGTTGAACCTAGGTTAGGGCCCATCAAGCCAACACTTCTTGGGTGTCCTAACTAGGATGGATTAATCTTTAGGAAAAGGAGGTGGATTGGCTTTCGAAACAGTCTCTATGCTTTCCTCTTCAATCTCCTCAGGTGGACATGGAGGTTGGTTATATTGAAGCACTCTTCCAGACCCAAGGTTAATTTCTTGAATTTCCACAACATAGGTAGGATAGGATGTCTCTCCAATCTATACCTATTGTGCTTATTTGTTGTTCAACTTTGGATTTGGTTGAGTAGGCATCTGAGTTTCTCAGGTGGAGTAGGATGAAAGAGTTATGGTTGAGATTGAGGTGGAGGCAAAAAGGCTGGAAGTTGGTTGAATGGAAGCCTCAAACCTTGTGATAGAGTATTCCACTGAGGATGTGGGGGAGCATATGGATGAAATGACAAATTGGAAAGTTGGGAAGGGTATGGAGGTGCACAGACCAAGGAGAAGCTGTGGACCATGAAGGATGAGAAAGAGAAAACCAAGGGGGAAGGGATGCATTCTAATTTGGTTTGTAGTAGGAGTAGGATTCCCCTTGCATGCCTTGCTAATATGTTTGAGGTCCTTGAGGCCACCTTTGATTGATATAACAAATTTGTTCAACCCCACCTTCATCCGCTTGATATACAACCTTCAATTCAGGTAGAGAAGGGCACTTATCTGTGGAACAGCTTTCCTCACAGACTGAGAAAACCTCTATAACATTCAATGGACATTCATTTATGGGGTGCCTTCTAGTGCATATAGGGGAATATATAGATATGGATCTCTCTACATCCTCCTTCTTCCTCTTGATTTGAATTGTGTCCATTTAGAAAGCAAGGGTGTGAAACATTTCACTTTTAAAATCTTCCAACATGTTTCCAATTTAACACTTGATAGATGTGCTGGAGGAAGCCAAACTGATCAAAGCTTGACTAAATCTACCCTTATTTCTAGTAGCCCTAGATGGTTTTTGGAATCTGTCTTGATATCACCATAAGATAGTTGATAAATGTCCCCACCAGACATCAAGATTATGGTTTCCAAAATGTCCTTCGTGATTCCTCTAAGAAGGACGAACTTCAGTTATTCAGGATCAAGGGTGCATCTAGCCCTTTTATAACTAAGTTGGAACCTTTCCTCATAATATTCCAAGGATTCATCATTTCCCAAGATCATTCTAAATATTTCCTCTTTGGTGTCTTTGGACCTAAAATAGTCTGTGTACTTGTTGTCGAAGTCTTGTTGCATTTGAGACCAGGTAGTGATGACGACCCTAGGTGTTATAGACATTTTTGGGCACTTCAACCCCAATCACCAATGTCCATAAACTGAGGGTTCTTAAGTCCCTAAAAGGGTTGCTTCGCTGCCTAAAGGATTAAGGTCAACTGATTACATCATCTCGTAGAAGTTCTCCACTGAAAACTGCTCATAAATGGTCAAAAATGGACCATAGTGAAAGCTCCATGCAGCGGGTGTGATGCATATCACCTTCCCAATGTACAGGGTGTGATGCATACTGTTTTTCTCCTCTGTAGGGTACGATGGTCGGAATGGAAAAATTTCAGGGACCAAAATGCGAGGTGGAAGATCATGGAATCTTCCAGAAGCTTCCCTTCTGACACTTGCCACTCCATTTTTGACCAGGGATGAGTAAGAGATCTTCATTCTCCAAGTCGAAGTAGGAACTATCAAAGAGAAGACACTAATCAAGATCCCAAAGTATGACTCATCTCTCTGTAATCATCCATATATGGATCCCTCATCACAGAGATCTAGAGGCTGGAATTTTGTAACTTATAGAGAAGTGTTGTTGGTATTTTGGTGTACATTCACAGTGTTGGGTGATTTTTCTTTGCTTGAGGTGAAAGAAGGGCTTCTTAGCTGGAGGATGATGCTGGGTCAGAGCTGCTCATGGTTGTAATCCTCTTGCTACTTTTTATCTAAATAAAGCTATTCTTGTTTCCTTCCATATTCTGGTGTATTTGTTTATATATGCTCGTATTTGGTTAATGTACATCTGATCCTGCATTATTTGTGAATTTAGATCTTTATTTCATGCATAGTAGTATGTTGTTGTGGTTCTACAGGTCCTTTTGAAGTTGAGCAGACAAAGAGCGAGCAGAAAAACTCTATCAAGAAGGAGAGGGAATCGAGCGCAAGACTCAGGTTGGCCCTCTTGCTTCTCCTCTCATCTATTTTCATAAAAGGAATCAATTGTAGACTTTGATTGTTTGTTTCTAAGATAGTCACCGATCTTAGTGGGAATAGCAACATCCGTGTGGACACTATTCCCGTATAAATAAATGGTGACTCCACTGGGGAGCAACTAGATTAGTTGTTAACCTATCTATCCTTGTTTCTTCTATAAACATACAAACAAAGCCTAAAGTCAAGCCAGCTAGCCTTTGAACTGCATTTGTCATACAAATGCAAAGTAGATCAATGCTACTTCAGTCAATCTCTGGGTTTTTTTTATAAATTAAACCGTAGATCTGCAAGCAATCTAATTGCCCTAAGTAGTGGCTTTAGTAACCTCTTAAATCACCCTTGTGTTTTTACATACATTGATCTATACTTATTCAGCTTAAACACCTGAACTAAACTGCAAACTGTGATTGAAGTCTCATTCAATGTCTCGCACTGTAACCATTGCACCTTGCCTTCAAGGTAGCCTGTATGCATCGCACTTCCCGAATGGAGTAACTGCGTTGCATAGTGAGTTCACTGTGTAACAGGTGCGATGGTTAGGGAGGACTGATTTTACCCTCCGACTGTGGATTTTTCTCACTGTTTTCAGTCTTATTCAAGAGTTTTTGTTGTTTGTAATCAATGTGCTTCTGTGAATACCCCCTTCTCTAGCACTATTCCGCCTCCTTAGTGCAAAGAACTATAAACGTTTTTTATGTATTGTGCATCGTTTTAGTTATGTTTTGCAAAAAATAACATACTCGAATTGTCGTCTATCTAAAAGTTTCGTAGCTGTCGTTTTTAGACTTAGAAAGCAATCCCATTGTTTTAGATAGTTGATTATACGGTTATCATTGCATAAGACTTGATTTACTAGTTTTAAAGTGTCAAAAACCAATTTCTATTTCAAAATCGCAAAGTGTCTCTCCTGTTTTCACTTCGTTTTGAAAAAGAATTTTGTTGAGTACAATCACTTTAAAAGTATTTCAGTTTTGCACATAGTTTTCTTAGTGTCATTTACACATTAAGGGAGCTGAAAACCAATACATGCATGTGCATTTGCATCTTGAATGCTTGGCTTGATTTAGGACTGTGCATATTAGCATGTGCTCTGTGCTCTGTGAAGAAAATATGCTTGACTTTCTTCCCCTTAGTAGCTAGGATTTTCATAGCTGAAAGAAGATAAAACATATGTTTATCATCTTATACTACATTTAGGAATTATACATACATCACATGATGAACCTAAAAGGAAAACTACTAAGCAAGGTCAACTTAAAATAAATCTCAATGAATCTAACAACACTTTGGAACTTAATGCAACATCTACAGGTCTAGGCTAGAGACGTATTCCGGCATCGTAAAGCCTGGTAATTGTTGCTTTTAGTGCTGGTTGGGTGATTCCTCCACTCTGAGACAATAAGTGCTAGTACGGACTTGTGCTCCCATGTATCGTCGCGTATATATTGGGAGACCACTATAGGCTGCATCCTTTATCCTTAGGAAGCCATGTCTACTGCCCTATCGATCGTAATGCACTGAACACAGCATTCGGGAAGACTGACTTCCATACCGTAAAAAGTATTCTGCAGTTTTACAATTAGTTTGGTAATCCTCTCTACCTAGATCTCCACAGAAGTCCATTTTGCTCCTTTTCAAACTCCTTAAAGGAAAAGTTCCTCTGAGCGCTTGTCACTTCAAGCTCAATAAAAATTGAAAAAACAAGTTGTGTCCAAGTGTCTAAAAATTTATTTTAAATCGGAATAACGTCACAAATTGCCTCGTTGACCTTCAGGTTGAGAAAATGGAGTCTACCAACCAAGGATTTCCCCGTGAAGGAAATCCTAGTCCCTTCCTATCTTGGGGAGATGTTGGTCCACCCCATATGGCCACTTTGTCACTTCTAGGATTGACAATTGGTTTGCCAATTTGGCTCTTCTCTACCTCTGTCGTTTAGAATCCCACAATTCCTGAACAGTCTAACCAGTAACTAGACGACACTAGAGTTGCTTCGCAACCTTCTAATTCATATGATTCTCCTTCTCCTCCTCCCTCTTCGCTTGACAAAGTCGATAAAGCTAATAGTCAAGTAACTAAGAAGAAGAAGAAGTAGAAAGAGAAAAAGGAAAAGAATAAAAAGGAACCAAAAGCGAAAGGGAACAACCGAGTATTGTCTAGCAAAAATCCACACACCACACAGTCAAAACCTAAATCTCCTTGCGTCATTTGCAATGGAGACCACTTTCATCGAGATTGTCCCTGTATCCCTCGGATATTAAGGGACTGGTCTCCTCGTTTGCACCACCCGGTAGCATCAACCTTTGGCGATCATGTTGGATGCTCACCATCAACCAGTGAAAGTGAAGCACATGGACAAAGAAGGAATCCTAGACTTCCTTGTAAGTTGTGTGAAGGCGATCACGCCGTCCACCGCTGTCCCTTCCTTGAAGAGGCTAAAAGAGTTTTAGATAATCGTCTGGTTTCACCGTTACGACTTCCTCCTGGATATCAAAAACTCTTACCGAGTCCTCCACAGGTTGAAAATCTGGCTGGCCCATCCTTGTGGTCAGCAGAAGCACCTATTGTTGAAAATGAACCTTCGGAATCCATACCAGACGAAAGTCAAAGGGTCGATATGGCAGTCGACCCGGTATTGCCTTGAGAGTGTTCATCTTCAAACGATACCATCACTGAAGAGAAAGAGAACGACACCGTTCAAATTCTTTTCATCAACACCGACTCCAATGAGCTTGGGGGCAGTACTCCCGTACCTTTACCACAGCAAGGAAGTTCATCAGAGTCCTACCCGGCCATCTATTCGGTCCCACCACCAAGCAACCTAGTGGTTTCCTTCGACTGGAATCTACTAGGCAGACCCTATTTACCAGCCAGTGTACCATTCAGAATTATTATACAAGCTTACAGAATGGTCATGGTTGGTACCATCATTGATGAAGGGGCTTCTGTGAGTATCCTTTCCTCAAATTCTTGGAAAGCGCTTTGTTCGCCATCGCTTTTGCCTGAAATGAGAAATCTAACAAGTTTCGACAAAGGAACTAGTCGACCTTTAGGGATCCTTCCAAATGTGCCCATTAATTTGAGAAGGAAAATTGTTCACATGAACGTTATGGTAGTTCAAGGACCTTTAGATTACGATCTACTCCTTGGATGGGACTATATTTATTGCATGGGAGCCGTCGTCTCCTCACTCTTTAGAGTAATGTGTTTTCCACACGAAGGCAGAATGGTCAAGCTCGTAGACCAAATGTCATTCCCCGGTTCACACATCGTAAATAGTCAAATGCCATCCCTGAATGGTCTTTTCACGCAAGAAATGTCTCATCGGTCTCTAGTCCGTCCACCTGATGAGTGCGAGTGATTCAGGAAGATGTGACTGAAACCCAGGGGGCAAGCACCCTGGTCTGCTTCAGCAGAAAACTCTGGGTACAGGGTAGGTTTCGGCAAAGGATATATGACTAGTCTGATACCCGTCCGTCTAGGAAAAGGGAATTAGACCGGATAAGACACCTCCGTTAGAAGGTAGGCATTTCCCGATAGAACAAATGTTTCGTCTGCAAATTGAGGGGTAAACTTGAAACTCTACTTCGCTATACCTGGGGGCATGCAAACCTTTTCGCATGCAAGTGAAGAGCGGCTATTTATTTTTTAAATTTGTAGGACCTCTAACCCTTTAAACCCGTAAGTCTAGTCATTTCCTAACTTGCATAAAGAAAGGATCCATGGAAAAGCTTTAGAGATGTAAGCCACTTCAAAATAGCATCTTGAATGAGACATTTCTATCATACAACTGGCGAGCAATGTTGTCGCAGAGTTCAATCTCATTAAAAAATAAACTTTCCATGAGTAGTTTTAGCGCATAGTTCATGCTCGTTAAAAAGTAAAGATAAGTCATGAGCAAATGTTTCTCCCCGCATTTAAGATCATTAAAAAATGAACGAGTAAATAACAATTGTGAATGCCTTATCACCAAGTTTTGAGCCTTGGTCATGTTCTCGCCATCACCTCCACTCTATTTTTAGCTGATCATTCACCCCCACATGATTGTTTACCCCTTCAAGGAACATCTACGAAGAGTGATTCTGCTAGCCATCCTTGTAACACTGCCATGATTGGAAAATTCCAAACCTTATCTGGAATCAGCTGATACCCGAAACCATCACATGTTCCTCGAAAACGAGTCTTCTTTAAGCTCTTTTCACCTGACTCGTAAAATATGAAAAGATTGCCGAGCGATTGGCCTCTCTGGCTCGTTAAAAGACATCAGAAGTGCTATCGCTCCTCTAGATTTTAATCTTTTTGGACCTGAGGGATTATTACACAAAAAGATTGAGCGCTTGTCTTGTTCGGCTCGTTAAAACTATCAAAAATTCATCCCTTTTGTATTATTTTACGCTTTTTCGGACTTAAGGGATTATATAACAAAAAAGAACCTTCAGAGTCTTCTTTCTGTTTCTTTCAGACTCTCTAAAATTGAAAGAGACCGAGTTATCTTTGTCGTTAAAATCATTAAACTAAATAGTGACAAACTCATCCAACAGGACGAGATTGAGTTTCACTGTCGCTAGGCTCGCTAAAATGTAGCGACAGGTTCACCCGAAGTGCGGATTATAGAACAAGCATATGTTATCCTCCTCAAGCTTGACAAAAATAAAGAGGTATTGGTCAGCAATGACTGGGGAAAATTGGGAAGAAAACAAGAAGAAACTTTATTGGTAGCAAGTCGCTCTTGAACATGACACTTTCCTTCTCCATCCATGCCGGGTTGGGTTGTTCCGTTCACTAGTCTTCACCATTGGTCCGTCACACCATCCATCTCTGGAATTAACGCTACCAATCCATCATCAGTGTTACCGATATGTTCAACAGAAGTCATTCAGACAATTCACCTGAGTCTCACCCACTGCAATACATTCATGCTTCATTCCTTCATGACCGCCATCCTGAACCCCATATCGTTAGTTTGTTTTCACCTCCAAAATCATTTACGTCGTTCCGTGTCGTTGATTTGGGATTCATTAAGGCCCTCCTGCGATGGGTTGTTTCTTGTCGACATCAGCTCATTATCCAAGAAGTTGACTTAGGAACAACCCTTCCAGTACTTTGAAGCTTGCATGCCTCAATGGCAGGTTTCTCACTTTCGGTGATAGGTTTACATCAATAACCTTCGACTGAGAGATTTTGCATGGTGTTTGGCAACAAGTCCATTTTTCACACCACGTAGATTATACTGTAGTACCTTGAGGGTCATTGTCATTATTGGTGATTCCTCTCGCGCCTGTTAACAACTTACATCATTGGCTGGTAATCAGGTGATGTCCTTCCATGTTCGACTCCAAAACATTTTTCACATGGATCGACTTGTACTCCGACTAAAGATTAGCTGAGATTGAAGACCCCGAATCTATTTTCATCCATCCGGGCTATGATATATTTAGGAATATAAAAACATCCAGTGTACATCGTTGCCGAGTAGATGATCATCCAAATCAAAGGTTGATGTGTCCATATCATCAGTCTGTCACACAGATGATCGTTTGTCCTATGTACATGAAAATGAGTTTATAAAGCTGAGCATGGGAATGCCTGCCTCAGCTAGATCATGAAAAAAATGTTGTCATATAATGTATTGTATTGTATCTTATTAGAGGTCACCTCCAAGATCAGAAAAACTTCAGATCCTCATAGTAAAGCATTTCACCCGACATCAAAAACGATTAACGACCTCATGCTTTAGGGGGCAACTGTTATAGATATTTTTGGGCACTTCAACCCCAATCACAAATGTCCATAAAATGAGGGCTCTTAAGTCCCTAAAAGGGTTGCTTTATTGCCTAAAAGAACAAGGTCAATTGATTACATAATCTCCCAGAAGTTCTCCACTGAAAACTACTCATAAATGGTCAAAAACTAGACCATACTGAAAGCTCCATGTAGGGGCTGTGATGCATATCACCTTCCCAATGTACAGGGTACAATGCATACCATTTTTCTCCTCCGTAGGGTGCGATGGTCAGAAATGGACAAATGGCGGGGACCAAAATGTGAGGTGGAAGATCATGGAATCTTCCAGAAGCTTCCCTTCTGACACTTGCCACTCCATTTTCGACCAGGGATGAGTAAGAGATCTTCATTGTCCAAGTGGAAGTAGGAACTATTAGAGAGAAGACACTAATCAAGATCCTAAAAGATGACTCATCTCTCTGTAATCATCTATATATGGATCCCTCATCACAGAGATCTAGAAGCTGGAATTTTGTAACTTATAGAGAAGTGTTGTTGGTATTTTGGTGTACATTCACAGTGTTGGGTGATTTTGCTTTGTTTGAGGTGAAAGAAGGGCTTCTTAGCTGGAGGATGATGCTGGGTCAGAGCTGCTCATGGTTGTAATCCTCTTGCTACTTTTTATCTGAATAAAGCTATTCTTGTTTCCATCCATATTCTGGTGTACTTGTTTATATATGCTTGTATATGGTTAATGTACATATGATCCTGCATTTTTTGTGAATTTAGATACTTGTTTCTTGCATAGTAGTATGTTGTTGTGATTCTACAGGTCCTTTTGAAGCTAAGCAGACAAAGAGCGAGCAGCAAAACTCTATCAAGAAGGAGAGGGAATCGAGTGAAAGATTTAGGTTGGTCCTCTTAGTTCTCCTCTCATCTATTTTCATAAAAGGAATCAATTGTAGACTTTGATTGTTTGTTTCTAAGATAGCCACCCATGTTAGTGGGAATAGTAGCATCCGTGTGGATACTATTCCCGTATAACACTAGGTAAACCCATGAACCAACACAATGCTGTATCCTTAAGGGTGGATGGCAACAACCTCAAATTTTGGTCATCAGAGGTATAATCATAAGTTCTGTAGATGATAGAAATATCAAACAAAAAGGTATTAGGGTCCTCCAAGGTAAAACCATGGAAATGAGGAAGGGAAGAGAGGGTAATTTTTTCATCCTAGCATTTCCATTAGTCTCTCTAATGGGAAAAGCACCCTCATTTTTGTTTTCAGTCCCATTTATGTTCTTAGCCATGGTGTAAGTGTGTGGAATGGTTTCTTCTTCTTCTTCCCTAATAGGCTGCTCAAAGATCTTTGGTTGTTCACCTAATGGGTCCTCTAGTTCCCCTGCAGTCAAAGAGGGAAGTTGGAGGTCACCGAAGAAGAGGGGAGGGTGATTTTTTGATGGTGTGGGGGTATTTGGCAAGACTTTCCCTCAATTGTCTTTACTCCTACAAGGCATGGAATATTTATTTTTATTTTTATGTGTTTTTTCATAATTAATTACAAAACAGGAAAGGAAGAAGAACAATATCTACCTACTGAATGAAAATTATAAAGAAACACATAAATTACTTCTACCTAAATACCTCCCTGGCAATGACACCAAAAAGTAATGAGTCTCAAAATTGCGGCAAGGATCTTTCAACTCCTAGAGTTACCAACTTTACTTCTCAATTGGGGTACTTGAGCATTAGGGTTGCAGACTAGTCCTTTATTGACTAAAAGGAGCCTGACTACTAACAGTGAATGAAAGCTAGTTCTAATGCAGGAAAGTAAATGCTTTTCTATTCGGGAAATGAAATCTACCAAATGGTAAATTCTATGTAATTCCATAAATCATTTAGCTATGGAATGCCACAAAACACTTTGTAGAAAGGAAACTATGTTAATCTCGTAACTGATCATCTAGCTATTAGGACTACCTAGAAATGGAAAGTTACTCTATCATCTAAGAATTCACACATGCATGCATTAACTATCTCATTTACATCTGTAAGGAAGAAGTGCCCTTAAGTGTTAACATTAGAAATATAAATGCCAATGTTATTTGTTCTTACACGAGGGAAAGGAATAGGAAGGTTGGTTTAGGTGGCACTAATTGGCATGGAACCCGAGTTTAGGGGTTAACCTACTCCTATACTAGGTTATTCTATAATTTCTTGTAAAAACGGGGTCAAAACAGGCTGTTATAGGAGATCCTATAGCTGTTGCAAGAAACTACTAGAGGATGTCCTAATATGCTACATGATGTCCTAAACTACTACAGGAAGTTAGTTGAAGGGTTTTTGAGGGCAAGAATAGTGATATAAGGTGTTGGAGGGGTGTATGATAGGTGTAGAAGGTGTGACGAAAGTGCAGATTTCCCAAGCCTAAGATCAACACTCTAAGGAGGTTGGATTTTCCTAAGGTGGCTCCTCACAGTGGCTAGAAAATAGAGGTTCAGACTATGGGTTGGTATTCCTTCACAAAAGGTGGAGAAGACTTAGATGAAGCTAGTTTTTTTTTCTAAATAAAGGCTAATTCTATCAAAGTAAAGTGACTGTAAAATTACAAGGAGGACTGAGCCTCAATAGAGAGGAGCTGCTAGCTTTCAGAACTGACAGAACTGACCCATTTTTGGGGATACCAATTATGGTGTACGTACAGTTAGATATTGGAACTTGAAGACTATGAGAAATCCAAAAATGCCTCCATAATCAGCATCAGAGGCTAGGGAATCTTTCCTAGTTGTAGTAAGATCCTCGAACTTCCAGACCATAAGAAACATAGACAAAACCAGAGGGGAAGACCTCCTGACCATGTAGACAAAACCATAGAAACATTGCATCAAAGATAGCCAAAAATAAAGCAGTGAAAGCAAATAGGTGGAATCATATGACCATGTCTTGGTCTGGCGGCACTTCCTCCACCAAGCACACGTTACCATACCAAACATATTCACCATTTGCTGCCTCGCCCTCGCCGCTACCACCTGGAGGTTTCAAAGCCTGAAGAGAACTGCTTGAACTCCCTTCAGCTTCCACTGACGCCGAAGCTCCATGGATGCTTCCACTCGGCTGCAAAGCGACACCCTTTTCCTTGTCCACTTCTTGCAACCCATCCTGCTTGCTGCCCTGGTTGACATTTCCCTGTTGTTGCCCTAAACCATGGTCGCCGATGATTCTGAGACCTTCCTGAGAGGAATCCACCATGGTGCTCACAGAAGCATTAGTTTGAGACTCCTCCTCCATGAAGATAATGGAAATGTTAGCAGAGATGATAGACCTAATTAAACTACTCTGGAATCTAAAATGGAAGTTATGAAAAGCATGATACGGGAATGGTGTGCGGGAGGGGCTAGATGGAGGCGTCATAGCTTGAAAGGCAGACTGGGAGGCGAGATGAAAATTTTGATTAGCGTCTTGCAGAGTCTGAGACCACCTATGACCTCCGCGGGTTCCGCCATTACAGCTCTGCATTCTATTTCGGACCATGGCTAGGTTGCAAGAGGAGAGAATTGCAGAATAGGTATGGGCACCGGAATGAAGCAACCAACAGGGGAGAAGATGCACATTCCCATAGTAGGGAAAGCTAGGGGAAGAGTAGCACTGGATGTCAAGCGCCTGAACTGGGCTGAGCTTGTCACTGATAGCAGAGCAATATCTTCTGCGAAGAAGCTTCAGAGGGAAAGGGTCGCAGAAAAATGCCTGAGAGCGAACTGTGGATAGAAGGCCCTCGAAATTCATGATTAAAACCATATGAACCTTGTAACTATCAAGGAGAGCCATAAATTCAACCTGCAAGTTGATTTGAATGCGCACTATGCGAGTCGGCTTGAACCTTATGTGAACCTAGAGAAGAGCGCTCAGCTGCATATGGCAGGACAAAATGCCGGCGATAATTAATAAAATAATTAACTATGATGTGAATCACTTGCATCTAGGTACTTAGATGAAGCTAGTTGGACGAGTCCCTTCCTACAGATTAACAATCCCTACAATAAAACTTGTTTCTCTTTTTATTTATGCATCACTACGTGTCCACATGGAAAAGATTAATCGAACTTGAGGAAGCTGATCTATCTACTGGTAAGGACTAGACCTATGATATGGACTAATTTTTAAGTTACAACAAACTCGGGAAAACAAGATAACAACTACAGGTGCTTCCAAGAAATCATAAACACTGATGTTGGTAAGAATGAAACCTAATCTATGCAATGATCAAGAGACAACTTTATTTTTGGGATTGTGAGAGTGGGATCATCTAGTCATGATCCCATGAGGGAAATGATGTAGGGGCCATTGTCACCAACTTTTTTGGTATAATTTCTCCACTAAATTGCATTACTAATCTACCTCTTCAAACTAATGGAAACAAGGTTGAACAAAAATTTAAGTACTTGTTAATATAATGAGAAAAAAACATAAATAATCTTCACCAGCTAACTATCATTCTAAGCTAAGAATACATCTACAAAAACAAGAAATTTTTCTACCAGGGTTTGGTCCTAACCCAAGAGCTTCAGCCATCTGAGTCAACTTAGTGTTGGAGAAAATTAGAAGTTCTCATTATCATATGAATATTAAGTACATTGTAACAATAACTGTGAAAATGTTTTAGCTCAGAATGGCCTCTGGGCTACAACAAAAAATTGACTCATAATGAATCCTTTGGGTCTCTTATTTATAAAAATATCAAGCTACCAACAACTCCCTAGCAAATAGGGAGTCTTGGCTCCTTAAAACAAGCATAACTTTTCCTCGATTGTCATTTCATTGGCTGCGAGTGGCACCGAGATGATGAGATATGATGGAGGAATCTTTGAATGACTTGAAGAGTTGAGGAGGGAGACCAACTGAAAAATTCTATCTTGCTTGATTACTCTTAATTTCTACACTTAAGTCAACCCAAAACTGTTGCAAGTCCTACATTTAACACACATTAGGCCACATGACATAGCAACTCACCTTTACTCTTCTCAACAAGAAAAATATAACAAAATATGTAAATAAATAGGAGAAAAGTCAATTTAATAAGATAGAGAGTGTCATTGTGACCCACATATTTTACCTATTAATGAGCCTCATCATTAGGAAAGCATTGGCACCCCATTGTTTACTATACCAATATTTTCAAAAAAAATAACAATATGGGTCTTATAACTCTCAAGATGACTTACATATGATGCTCCTAAAGCACGATAACCCAATGTTTTGAGAATACCCAACTTTTGAGCAGGATGATGATGAGACTTGGCATGAAGATATTGCTCAATATGTGTCTTACAAAAGACTTGGTGAGATAAATAACCATATTCCTTCTTCGTGATAAGGACATAAAAGAAAGTCATGTTTCCATGGACCTTTTGTTCCATAGTAATCTTGACTGGTTGCTTAGATGTTGAGGAAATAAATCTAACTTCTCCCACCCATGAAGCTAGATGATGAAGGTATGATTAGAAAACTTCCTCCAAATATTAGGTCTAAATTGTGTTAATGTTAATGCTTTCGATTGAAGTCTTCCATGAATAAGTTATGCATGACAAGGGAGATAGGAAAACCTATGGAAAATAGACAAGTTTGTTTGAAGAACTCACCCTCAAAGATTCAATACATATGAGCAAGGCAAATTTCAACCAACTTAGTTCTGTCTAGATATATAATGTGATTGATCACTTCTATAACCTCATTGATAGGGATATTAGTATAGAGGGAGACAAGGTCAAAACTAAAAATAATATCCTTGGAATCAAACCTAAAACCATTTAATACTTTAACTCATTTACATAAGAAGAAGATTCTTTAATGAAGGAATTTGTACAACCAACAAGAGGCTTTAGATTTTGAGATAAATACTTTTCAAGGAGATAAGTTGACCCACCTATAGTATTAACAAAGGGAGGAAGGTTCGTCCTCCTTATGGATCTAGCGAAGCTCATATATCCTAGGAATCAAAGGGTTTCTATGAATAAGATTATGGCTAATGGAGCTAGCAATGCTACTAGATTTTATAGTTAGAGCCACTTATTTCAAAAATTCCTTAAGTGGATTTTGATCAAGCTTCTTGTAACACCCACTATTATAGAGGCGATGCAAAAATTTTCTATACTAATCCTCCTTATCCAAGATAACAACATTCACACCGTTATTATATGTTAGAATAACAATCATGGGGTTATTGTTCAAGGTATTGACTGCATTAAAGTCTTGATTGCTAATATTTATCTTAGGGGGATTTTCCCTCCACAGAATAACTAGACATTCCTGCCTAATAAAATATTTAGTTTGATAAGGTAGATTCTTGATTTGATATTAAATGCCACAGATAATATCATGTACCAATTTTTTTCTAGGAGCAAGAGAAAAATTAAAACTTTCTCTAACTGACTAAAAATTGAATGCTCAAAAGAAAACATCAAGAAGTTAAAAACCCTATTATTAGAAAATGGGAAAGAAACCTTATTCAAAGGGGGAAGAGAATGAATATCAAATACAATGTTTGAAGGGGAAGAAATAGCCATATTAATAATTTTTTTATCCATAAAAGGGAAATTAACTAGGTTTAAAGAAGTGCATATAGCTAAGGGATCTGAGTGGAGGATAGTACCTCAAGAAAGTTGAGCATAATATGAGGAAAAATATGAAGATAAGTGGAAAGCCTTGCGACTGGTGGATAAGATATTAATTATTGGATTTTTTTCAGAAGAGATAGGTTTGTGGAGGAAGAGGGGGGTAAGAGGGTAGGGGACAATGAGAACAACGAGGGAGGAATAAAAGAGAAGTCAATAGATAGGTTGGACTCCTTAAAACCGACATCCAAGGAGGTCAAAAAATCATCAAAAGACGAGTGAACATACATAAAGGGAGGGCCCCCACACATGAAGGATCTGTTGGTCAATACTGATGAGTAGTTTGAGAATTGTAACTCCTCCCCCCACATTTAGCCACTTTTACAATCCCTCCAGGGTAAGCATGAGTTGAGTGTCACTATGATATGAACCAACCTCCAATTTAGAGTTATGGAAGCGAGGTTTACAAACTGACAACAATATGACATCCCTTAGGGACCATAAATTACTCAAGATGTTACAACCACCTCATGTGATCAATCCCTAAGTTGGAACCTTTTTTCACTAACCTAGATCCATAACTGCAGACTTGACACTACATCCATGTGGTTGGAAGCCTACAACCAGACTCACAGGCTTTCTTCCATGTAGTTATGGTCCAAAAACTGCAGTTTTGTGTCAACAATTGTAGGACCTGAGAAACCTTTCTAGGCTAGTCTTTAGACTACTACTCAAAAATTCCTGTAACTTTTCAAAATCATAAATAACATGATAACAAGGCTAACCATACAGAACCTAAGACCATGGCAATAGACATGCCTAGTAGACAATAGACATTTTTTTAAACATATGGTGAACATGAAAGATATAGGTCATTAATGCATATGTGATCATAAACTTTTAAGGTTCATATGAGAATAATTAAGAAGGCACTCTTAACTCTCTAGCTAGTTGTAATAACACTTGGTATCGCATGCATTCATTAACCATTCAATAACATGTGAAAATATATCAAGCCATAGATAGAATACAAAATCTAACAAGATATGTAACCAATAAATAACGGGAGTGGAAACCTTCAAAAATAAGCCATAATGTCAACATGATAACTAGTACAAGTGATTATATATTACAATAGGAAAATAACTCTTATTAACATATGAAAATGGCAAATAATTCAAGACTTCCATGTAACACCTAACGATAGATTCGGTTGAGTCAAATCTATCTTTTATCCAATCACACCCATACCATATTCCAAACATGTATGTGTAATCATATGAGTTAAACTGAAGAAAAAGAACAACCAAGGCTTCCAAAGAACAAACCACCTCAACCCCCACCATAGTGATCTCACCTATACAGTCCAAAAATCACTAACACCACCCAGATTGGTCTCTACCCAAGCTGTCTACGGCTCAAGGTAGTACTGTCTCAATTGACGACTAAATTTGGGCTATAGAGAATTTGTTCCAACCCAAAGCTCCATGAACAAGTAACTAAACACACAAGGCTCCACAACATTTGTCCCAACCTACAATATAAAGAACTAGTAACTCAACTAAAGTTGTTTCAAGGCTCCATATCATTTTTTTTTGTCCCATATCCATAGAGAACTCGAGAACCAATCACAAAAATAAGTGTGAAACCCACAACACCATGTATCTCTAGGAAATGGCAACACAAGGTTGAAACTTATGTCAATCTAGGAAAATATACATTCCATTGGCATCACATAACTAATGAGTCATACAAATATTTCATGCATTCAAAAATTAGCAAGTAAATCATATATCCAACTTGTTAGCTACAAAGTATCCCAGTTGTACTTGTTGATAGAACCTTTCCTTTCATTTCCCACCAATTCCTAGATTGTCCTTTACCAACCTCCTCCAAATCCAAGTGAATACTAGAATGCTTCAAAAATGTTCCAAGAATTCACTAAGTGTGCAAGAGTATGAGAGAATGGGAGTGCAAGAAAATGGATTAGAGCTCCACCACCAAATTGTCAAAAAGGTAGGCCAAAACTGATAAAAGTTGTACAAATCTAGTAATTATTTCTCTGAAGAATTTTCATCATTAGGGCTTGTATTTTCTTCATTTTCCTCCATTTTTCCTCTAATTTCCCTTGCATGTAAATTTGTGTATCTTCACCTTCCTTTTATCCTATTTTCCTTTATTTTCATAGTAAAATGTAACTTATTTCCTCTTTTCTTTCTTCGATGCCTTCACAAATTTCCATAGGCATAAGTAAAACACAAGCAATACTCACTATAATGTTTTTTTGCACCATTTTGATGGGAATATGTCTCCCATCACGTTGGTTTTATTTTATTTACATGGAAAATTGACCATGGGTTGTTACAAACCCCTTCCCCTTGGGCGAACACTATCCTCAGTATTCAAGGAGGCTTATAACCAGTAAAACATGCTTTCATGGAGATTTAAAACATAGCTCAATGCAACATCTGCATCATACAAAATTTCTGAAAAGATGAATAGCTTACTGTTTATTGGAGCTTTATAATAGAACTCAATGGAATATTTATAACATACTACTTATATATATAACAAAGACACATATAGAAAAACACATGTATAAACACAACTACTTAACCACAAAGTAAGGAAGAATAAAAATCCCACATTTAATCAACCATCTCCCATGTAGCTTCATTCGGCCCAAAGTGCTTCCACAACACTTTAATGTTATGTATTTCTCCATTCCAGAGCATGAATTGTTTTCGCAACAAAATGTAATGAGGCTCTGGCTGGAACTCTCCCTTTGGTTCACCTAAAATATAGACTAATAAATCACATGACCAACATACTAGACATATCCATTAAGCAATGAGACATGGAAAACATTATGGAATTTCATTGTTGGTGGTACTGCAAGTTTGTAGGCCATTGGTCCAATCCTCTCAAGGATTTGAAAAGGCCTACAATATTGAGGTTCCACATTGGCACATGATCCAATCCTCAAGGAGCTTCTATTGGGATTGATGTGAAAGTAAACATGCCCCACAACTTGAAAGTCCTTTAATGATATATGTTGATCTACATAGCTCTTTCACCACTCTTGTGTTGCCTCTAAATTCTTCTTAGTAACTTGTATCTCTTGATCCATCTCATCAAACATGTCTAGTCCAATCAACAACGTGTTCACTAGATCAGTCGAGATAACGAGACTATTGCAAATATACCCATAAAGATCCTGAAATGGAATCATCCCTAAGGACTCCTAATACCCATTATTATATGAAAACTCTACCAGCAGAATATACTTCTCCCACTTTCTCTATTAATGCATGACTTACATCCACAACATGTCATCTAGAATCTTGCTAACCCTTTATGTTTTTCCATCCTTTTCTGGATGATAAGTTGTGTTTATAGCTAACTATGTCCTTAAGCCTGCAAACAACTCCTTCCAAAACCTGGAAGTGAACTTGGCATCATTGTCTGATACGATCTTGTTGGGAATGCCATGCAACCTTACTATCTTCATGATGAATATCACAGCTACCTCACTAGCTGAATTAGTAGACATCAATAAAACAAGGTGAGCTACCTTTCTCAACCTGTCAACCACAACCATGATAGAAACAACTTTTCTCAATGTCCACAACATATCTTCAGTGAATTCCATGGAAACGAATTCCCATTTCCATTCTGGAATCAGAATAGGCTATAATAAAGTAGATGGATCCTTACATTCTCCTTTCACCTACTGATAGTTGAAACACCTTGCAACAAACTCAACCACCTCTCTCTTCATATTTGGCCAATAATAGATATTTCTTCACAAATTTCAAAGCCTTTCGATATCCAAGGGTACATAAATATGATTGACATGAAACTCCTTCAAGACAGTCTTCTTCAATTCACATAAATCTAATTCCTAAATCTAATCAAGCAATATTTCTAGAGGTGATGCTCCTCATCCCTATCACCTTCACCTTACTACTACAATATCTAATTTAGATGATATTATTTTTCATCATGTTTCCCTACATGTAAGATCCTCTCCTACAAGTCTTTGCCATAAGATCTCATTATTGAAATGTGATTCACCTACGCTCTCCTACTAAGAGCATCTGTAGCCCTGTTCTCATTTCCTTTGATGTATCTGATATGAAATTCAAGCTTATTGAGGGTAGAAAACCTTCTAGCTTGCCTAGAATTTTGATTAGGTTGTACAAATAAGTAACCCAACCTGGTGTGGTCACTCATCAAAACAAAAATCCTATCAAGAAGATAATGTATCGAAATCTCCAATGCATGAATAATAGCTTCCAACTAATTCAACTTCCTTGACTCATAGCATACCACATGTCCTCCTTACATCAGTATTCCACCATTTCCTTCCTCGCAAGCTTATGTAGATACCACAAACTCCTCACTAGGATCTGTAATCTTTGGAACTAGAGCATTTGTAGGTAAATTCTTTAACTACTCAAATCTAGTTGTACACTCCTCAACAAACTCAAAATCCTTTCTTTTCTCTGCAAGGATGTAATAAGAATATTTATCCTTGAGAAGTTCCTCATGAACCTCTTGTAGTAATCTACTAGTCCCATGAGTGATTTGACTTCATCAACATTCCTAGTAGTAGGAAACTCCATGATAGCTTTAATATTTTCTGGATCCACTATTATCCCTTCCTTGGAAACAACATGCCCTATGTAATGAACTTTGGTATGATAGAAACTACAATTGCTGAGCTTGGCATACAATTGATGCTCTCTCAATGATCTTAACACTAATGAATTTTTTTCTACATTCTCTTCCCCATTCTTGGAGGATATCAATAGATCATCAATAAAAACTATCAATAACTTGTCCAAGAAAGGATGCAATAAAATGTTCATCAAATAGATGAAGTGGGTGGAGCATTAGTAAGAACAAAAGGAGCACATATGAACTCATAATTCCCATCCATGGTATGGAATGTAGTCTTGTAGCTAACCTCTTATTTGATGCACACCTGACATTATCTTGATCTCAGATCAATCTTTGAGAACACTGTTGTTGCATGTCGAGGCTCATTATCTTCTTGATTTAGAGGAATCAACTTTATTGGACCCTAGTTCCTAAGTTAGGTGGAAATGTCACCCATATGATAGATATAATAGGGGTCCAAGGGGAGGTGACCACTACTTTTACTGAGTCCCTGAGGCCCCCCACACCCCCCCCCCCCCCCCCCCCACCCCCCATGCGTGTGTTGGGGATAGCGCCCCTTGAAGCTAAAAATAAATGAAAATTTTCCTCGTAAAATATTGTAATTTCATAGTCAATCGAGATTGTTCATTAGAAAGAAGATCTAATGGTAGAAGTTATGTTAATTTAGGGTTTATTTCCTGAGAAGGAAACCATCTATTTATATGATGGAATTCTATGGAAATTGTTTATGATTATTTTGAGTTTGCAAGAGAGACGAGGTTGTGTGAGAGAAAAAAGGAAATAACAACAAATCTACTATATGTTGTATCTATTCATTTTTTTGGATAATATAAAAGCAAGGACTAGTTGTTCCCCCATGGATGTAGTCAAAATTAGGTGAAACATGTATATCCATCTCTCTCTTATCTTATGTGTTTCTATATTTTTTTTATGCAATATTTTATGTATTTCATTACTCTGTTAATTAATTTCTACAAACTGGTATTAAAGCCAAAGGTCTATTTGGATCATAAACTTGCATTAAAGAAGGGTTCTGTTGTAGCAGCCACAACCACCCTCCACAATTTTGCCTTAGCTTCATTTTGGAGCCTCCCTATCAACCCTCCTCAGTAGGATGTGTTGGACTATCAATGACATTAGCTTCAACTCTTTCATAGAGTCTTGTCAGGTTGTGCATGTAAGTTTATTCTACCCCCTTCACAAGCTACCATTTGGAGTTAGTGTTAGTTGCTAGTTGAGCAGACCCCTTTGGGAATTGCACAATTTTGAACAGGAACCAACCTTCCCTCTAGAAATTGAATAAACCCACCTAGAAACCCAACTGTACTCCATAATTTCATAAATCCTCCTAATAGTCTTACTCTAAAATATTGCATAATTCAGCCCAGGTCAACTGCTCAGCCAAAAAATTATGCAATTATGGGTAGTAGTCACGTGCTTCTCCAAAAAATTGCACAATCCTTATGGGAAAGCCAGCCCAACAGCTAGTAGAAATTATGCAAATCTAGCTAGGCAGTCTGCTGGGCTCAAATATTGCACAATATAGTCATACAAACTTCCTTGAGAAAATTGCAAGGTTTGATCTAAGACAACTGCTCAGCCCAAAAATTGGGCAATCCTAGGAGATAGTCAACTCTTCCTCGTAGAAATTGTGCAATCCCTCTAGGACAACCATTTTCGCTCAACCCAAAAACCATACAGATATTCATCCAAGGCTCACAAATCGATGCATGTGCCTTTAGGTTTACTGGTTCCCTCCAAGACCGAGAAAAAATTATTTTCATGCATGGACTACTTCTCCCAAGACAACATGCAAAGGCATCCCTTGATTTAGGGATCTATTTTTAGTAGTTGGAGGTTACATGCAAGGATCATTTCATAAACCTCCTGCCAAGTGTCACCATCCCAGATTTGTGGCTTTCGCGTCAAAACCTTGATCTGATCAAAACTCATCAATCGAATGTTGTAGAGCTCATTCCTCCCATCAACCTCATAACTCTAACATCCCACATTGCATCTAGGAGTCATTGGGACACTCAGCTTATCCATCTTGGGGTAAGCTTGAATTTCATGTCTTGCATTGCGTTTCTATCGCTTTTAGTGCTTTCCTTTGTTTGAGTGTTGTCTACCTAATTTCAGTGACCGCTTGCTTTCATTTTGATGTATGTTAGCTTGTAGAAGCACCGTTTCAATTTTCGCTTTCATCTCACTACTGTCACATGCATGACACTATTTTTCCTGAATAGTCGTCGTCGCGTCAACTTGCTTCGCACACATGCATGATTTCCCATTTCATGAATCCTGCACTTGCTCTCTACATGTATCATCATTCACTCTTGTCTTCACTCATCTCATCATGCATTCAAAATTATTATGTTTTCTGTTGCCCGTCAGCAGGTCTGGGCTAGCTTAGCCTAGATTGTGCCTTGCCTAGCTAGCACTGCTTATTCCTAGAAGCGAAGGATCTTCCTTCCGTCCAAAAATTATGCAATCCTAGCCAAGAACTAACCTCCATGCTTGCATTGCGCAATTCTTGGAGGTAGTGTCCTACTGGCCCCAGAAACTGCACAATGCAGTTTCTTGGTTGCATGTCACTACTGGCTGAAATTGAGTATTGCATAGTTTTAGTCCCTAGTAGGCTAGGCTTGACTATGCATTTTGTAGTTCCTGTAGTTAGTAATCATCTGAAAGCTTGGACTGTGCCTTGTGCATTTTTGGCAATCAGTCTCCCAAACTCCAAGTGGAAATTTCGCAACCTTCACATTCAATCACACAGGTATGTTGCAAGTCAATCCTCAAGTTTATTTTGGTTTTCAACTAATAGATTGCTTTCCATGAGTGTTGTTATGTCTCCAAGCATCACAAGTCATCATCTATCTCTCTGCAACACAAGTAAAATGGCTTCTAGGAGTGCAGAGTCAAAGACACTATTAAGAGCACAACTGGAGATGTAGTCGGCCAAGCGTCTATGAACTTTCCTATCCGCGAATACATCAAGTTGTTCATGGAGAAGGATATCAAGATCAAAAATGACATCACAATGAATAACACCATGAGCAACAACAGAAGGCATTACACCTTCACATGATGAATGAAAGAGCAAGGTTTTTGATAACATAGTGGCAGAGCAAAGCTACAAGTTCAAAGCAGATCTACTCATGACAAAAGCAAATTTGGAGATTGAGACTATGAGGTGATGGCATGGCATGAATAACGCACGAACGCAGAGAATGAAATAGAGAAGGAGTTGCATGTGATGATGACATAACTCAAGGAATAATAAGAGTTTCATAGCCAAGAGAATGAGTTGCAACAGGAACAAGTACAGTAGGGGGCACAACATGCACACACGAATGAAATTGCACCCATACAAGTTATGGATCCATCCCAGAAGCTGGCACACAGTAGATAAGGTGAGAAGTGTTGTTGATTGCATGTAAGGGAATTCAACAACATGCATGTCATTGTGCAAATGCATGTGATCCCACCCATTTGGCATAGTAACCAAGGGAAAGACAAGAAGCAATTCAAACTAGATATGAACATGTATTTTGACAAGTCGATGCGTATGGCCACTAGCACATTCTTGGAGATCAGCACAGACACTATGCACTAACATGTTGGCGGTTCGATCACACCCACGATGACCATGCACATGCTATTAGATGAGTTGGAAAGAGGATCCATATCAGTGTACCCAGATGCAACAGAGGCAAGAGTTTGCTTCAGCATGTTTTCCCCATTGAACACATGGAGACCATCACGAATGAACAAGCTTAGCATCAGTTCACCACCATTGACCATCATAAGCATTTCAAGGAGTTGGTCTCACCACAATGGTCTGAGTGTTAGTGATGTCTTGCATGGCTTTCTCAAGCCATTTTGTCTCACATGGGTACATGTTCAGGTTGTATGCACATCTTGTCAAGTGTAATTTCAAGTGTCGATAGTGGATGTAATAGCCATAATATAGATGAAGAGTAATGAGGGTAGATGAGTTGTCACAAAGGGGAATGTCAAGGGCCACCCCACCCTTTGCTATAAATAGTCCCTCATAACTCATTGTGCAGCCAAGGTTTTGATAAGACTATCCTTGAGAAAGCTTGGACAATATTGTAACGTGCCTTGGCTTTTCCACTGCGCAGAGCTAGTATATCCCTTTGGAGGAGCAAGTGGTTATGGCCGTAACATTCCACTATCAGCACTAGTGGCTGGAGATGGATGTATTGTATGACTGGAACTTACACCTCTTAATATAAAAGAGCCATCACATTCCATGCATATGTCATTTTGTATTCTATCTATCTTGTTTACTTTAAATGGTACATGTATATGTTTTCTTAGGCATGCATGTATGGACTATTATGTATAAGTATGTATGAATCCTACTGAAATTTGCTAATTCATTTCACCATCACTTTGGATTGTTAACTATCTTTCTTTCTAGCTTGTGATGCATCTTCCCTCGTGTGTTTCCTTCTAAGATGCGTGCTATCACAGGTTTCCAAGGGCCGCACTCACCCCACTCTCTGTGTGTTAGAACTGTTCATGCCTCCTCCTTGTCTTGCCATAGCTGTCACACCCTTGCTACTAATAGGGACATCTTACTCACCTCTATGAGAAATAACGATCAATACATTACCATACAACCCACTACTGAGACTCCAACAGAAAATGGTCTGAGGTCTAATTGGGACTTCTTACTGGAGAGATACCCTGACGTGTTGGCAGGTCTAGCACCATCAACATTTCTGGTTCTAGAAGGAGGGCCAGATGAAAAGTTGTGTCCTCTCATCCTGTTTTGAACCTTTGGATATCTATCATTGATTCTTGCACTCTCATCCCTCGACAATTCTTTTCGCATGAAGAATATGTTACATCGCGAAGGAGTCATTTGATCTTTTATGTACATTCATGAATGATGGTGAAGGGGAACTAGCCTGGACTGAGTTCTTACATGACTTCCTTTCCTTCACGAGGATGATGGATATTGTGATGAATGGGCCTATTTGCTACTTGCATACACACTTCGCGAATTTCCACATCGGTGGCTGTGTAGCCTACCAGCTAACAGCGTGCACTCACTTGAGCATTTCTGTGACCTCATTGAATGTATTTTCTATCATTTTGATCTAGAATATCTTGACCGAAAACTGTTAGAACAATGGAAGGCTCTGCATGAATCACCAATGGCTTTTTGGTAGCGCTTCTGTTATTTGCAGTTTCAAGATCTAAAGAGCGAGATGAAATTTCCTTATGTTTGGGATAGATTCAAGTATTGTCTTAACAAGTCAATCCATCCCAAGAATAAGTTCAAGCTCAAACCCTACTCATCATACTTCGGTGATGGAACTACACAATCACAGATAGATACAGTCATTGTCACAAGTGACTCTCCGTTGTCCCCTCGTCAAACAGATCCACCATCGTAGAGTGATGTGGGAGAGCATGAACATACATTTTTCAACCATCATGATGTCTTGACATCACTCCTTCTGATTTTTGTGTAGACTTTGTTGTGAGTCTCATACATCGTCACATTTATTTTGTACCGTAACCTCCATCTTCGTATTCGGATCACCATCCAGATAACATTGTCTTGTGTTCTTCCATTTTAGACTCTACACTTTTTTTGAATGAGGATCGATCTATCGATGGAGTTTGTGTTGCATAACAAACATGCACTAGCATTCATGAAGAGCATGATGAGGAGCTTGAACATCCACTAGCAATAAGGGACCATCTCTGTCTATCTGTACCTCCTCCATTTTTTCCTCACATCCTTGATGATCCTACCATCCCTGATTTTTCATGTGAATCTCTATCCACAGATGCACCCATTGTTGGTCATTTGCAGGACACACTGGATATCAATCCACTATCTAAAAAATGGATAAATCCAATCGTTCATTGAAAATCCACTCGATCTGTCATCTACTTTTTCGAAAAATGCAAAAGGTGAACATCCTTTCTTCTCATATACCCCTTTGTGTGATTCATCAAATCATGAGGATGTCATCCTACATCCTGATTTTTTTGATCTTGGCTATCATGATCTCTTTACCTCATCATATCATCATGATGTTGATTCACTTGTTGTTAATCCGTCTATGATACTAGTCTACGGTGATCTATTTGTTGATGAACTTGAAACCCCCCAGAATATCGAGGCACTTTAGCCCAAGCTGAGGGTTATGTGAGTCCCTCACTGTCCTGAGGTTGGTTTCACTTCCGATTAGGAAATGTTTCAAACACCTAAGGCTCCAAATCACTCATCTGTATGCACTGAAGAACAATCCAACACTAAAATTTCACTTCCTCCACTCGAAATACACGATCCCATCGATCATGCATTGGAGGAATATTACACAAAAAAACAGTTGCACCACGTAAGTGGTCTGCTCTTCTCACATTTTCTTGCATATTATTGTGGAATATTACACAAAAAACACACTTGCACCACGTAAGTGGTCTACTCTTCACACACTCAACATCTGTACATAGTGTAGCACAACACCGTGGAAAGCTCACAGAGGGCATGTCATGTGCTTTCACTCATTTTCATTCTATGGACACTTGTAGGATCAGAGTGCGTTTTTTTTCATTGTTGTATCTTTCACATCTTCTTCTTCACATAACTATGTTGTTCGTGAACCATGCCTTGACCGACGTAGGTCAACCAATGCGTCAATGGCTACATTAGAAGTATCACTTCACATAAGACAACACATGCACTGTTAGCTTAGGAGTAGGAGTAGTGTTTGATTTTTTGAGTTGTTTGCTTGCATGCATGCTTTCTTCTTTTTTTGTGTGTTTTCTTGCTTACTTGCTGGTTTCCTTACTCACTTTGCTTTCACATTTACTTTT
This sequence comes from Pinus taeda, assembly GCA_000404065.3. Classification (NCBI taxonomy): domain Eukaryota; kingdom Viridiplantae; phylum Streptophyta; class Pinopsida; order Pinales; family Pinaceae; genus Pinus; species Pinus taeda. The sequence continues at coordinate 224,668 of APFE030707220.1, read as the reverse complement.
GCTTCCACTTTTCTTTTTTGTTTGTTTTCTTGCTTTTTTGTGTAGTTTAGTTTCGCATGAAACCGTCCATGACTTTTGAAACAAGCTGGGTAAAAGTACAAGAGGCCTTGTGTAGCTATCATTGCTTGGTTATTTGTCATCCTACCTCTGTATGATGAACTTGTTACTTTTAGTGCATGGTACATCGATGGAAAATACGTACTATTCGAAGTGAACCTGGGTGAAAACACAATGCTTATGCACTAACTAGTATCAACTTCTCTAATCAATTTTTTTTGGGTTAACCCTTCTCATCTCAGTCAAGTAGAGTAAGGTGATGGGGATAACCTTAACACGCATGTCAGAGGTATATAATAAAATACTTCTCTGGAGGAACAACCTCTTCTTCTCTCGATAACTTGGGATCCCTCTTCCTCCTCTAAAATGAATAAGTGTTGTGCACAAGTATGAAGAAAAAGTGAATAAGGAAAAAGATTAGAATCGATTCATGTGCAAAGAGGTGATGTAAGTAGCTCCACCAGGGTATTGACTAGGCTCACTGATAGCAATGCTTATATTTCTACATGGCTCTACTAGGGTACTATCCAAGCCTACTGGTAGTGGAAGAACACTAGAGATGAGACTAAAATTCTCACGATCATATGAGTTGTGCACCAATATACCCCTCATCCCCAATCGAAGCAATTATGTTGGCTTGGCTTCGAATGTGTGTCGATAGACCAAGGGATTTGCAGATGCTACATCTTACAATCAAGAAAGTGTGAAAATCAATATGACCAGAGAACTGAAAAATACGTCTGAAGCTGTTAGACTTGCTTATCATGAACAAGGTCCATTTAGAGAGTTGGAATTCTACCATTGTGTTACCAAGTGTTGTAGCGGCTACAACCACCCTCCAAATTTTTTCCTTAGCTTTGTTTTGGACCCTCCCTACTGACCATCATCAACAACATGTCTTGCACTATCAAACACATGATCTTCTTGCTATTTCATAGAGTCTTGTTAGCATGTGCATGCAAAGTTTGTTCCACCCCATTCACAGGTTGCTTTTCGGAGATAGTGTAAGTTGTTGGCTGAGAAACTCCCTGTGAGAATTGCACAATTCTAGAGCGGAACTAGCCTTCCACCAATAAATTATGAAAACCCAAGTCAACACCCAACTGGGCTCTACAATTATGCAATTCCTCCTAACAATATTCCTCTCAAAAATTGCGCAAATCATCCCGGGATAGCTGCTCAGCCTAGAAATTGCATAATTTTGAGTAGCAGTCACCTACTATTCCTAGAATTTGCACAATCCCTCTAGGAAACCCATCCCAACAACTAGCAGAAACTATGCAAATCCATCCAAGTAGCTTTCTATGCTTAGAAGTTATGCAATATAGTCAGAAAATCTTCGTTAAGAAAATTGCAGGGTCTGATCCAAGACAACTACATAACCCAGAAATTACGCAATCCTAGGAGACAGTCACTTGTTCCTCCCAGAGATTGCACAGTTCCTCTAGGACAACCATCTCTACTGAGCCCAGAAATGGCACAGATCTTCATCCAAGACTTGCAGACCGATGCATGTGCCTTCAAGTTGATCGGTTCCCTCCGGGACCGAGCAAAAATTATTTGCATGCATGGACCGATTCTCCCAATATAGCATGCAAAGGTATCCCTTGATTTAGGTATCTATTTTTAACACTTAGAGGTTACATGCAAGGATCATTCCAAAGACCTCCTGCCAAGTGTTTCCATCCTAGATTTGTGGTATGCACGTCACAACCTCAATTTTATAAAATATCATCAACTGAACACTTCAGAGCCCATTCCTCACACCGACCTTGCAGCTCTTACATCCCACATTACATCTAGGAGTCATCAACATATTCAACTCAGCTATCTTGGGGTCAGCCCACCTTTCATGTCATGCATTGTGTTTTTGTCACTTTTTCTGTTTCACTTTGTGTAAGTGTTGTCTACTTCCTTTTATTGGGAACTTGTTGTCCTTTCGATGCATGTTAGCTTGTTGAAGAATCGTTTCAGTTTTCACTCGCATCTCACTACTGTCGCATGCATGACACTGTTTTTCACACATGGTCACTGTCACGATGGCTTGCTTCACAAACATGCATGATTTTCCATTTTCTGAATCACACACTTGTTGTTTGCATGTATTATCATTTACTCTTGTTTGCACTGATCTCATCATGCATTCAAAATTCTCATGCTTTTAGTTGCCCGTTAGCTGGTCTCGGCTACCTTGGCCTGGACTGTGCCTTGCCTGACTAGCACTGCACATTTCCAGAAGCAAAGACTCTGCCTTCTCTCTAGAAATTGCACAATATTGGAAATAATACTGAGAGGGGGGGTGAATCAGTATTATCACATCAATAAAACTTTTTCATTTCCATATTCAGATTCATATATGCTACTTCCACAACTTCTTCTGATTCAATTAGCTGATCCTTAATGAGTGCACTATAACATTATCAACCATATTAAAAGTAAACATGTGCAGTAAAATAGAACAGATCATCAAACATAAGCCACACACATGAACACCATGATATAAGGTGGAAACCTAAAGTGGGTGAAAACCACCTGCTGCAATATGTCTCTATCTTCTTTCAATTAGAAACTTCTTTTTACAGTTGTACTGGTGCAGTCCTTTACCAGTATGCAGGCTGCAACCTGCAGAGAGCTACAAACCTCTCTCATTTTCCAGACTCTCCTACATGATATAAACTTTTCTCCGCATAAAAGTGCATGAACTTTTCCTCCACATGAAATAAACGTTTTTCCGCATAAAAGTGCATGAACTTTTCTCCACATGAAATAATCTTTTCTCCACATAAAAGTGCGTGAACTTTTTACATGAAATAAACTTTTCTCCGCATAAAAGTGCGTGAACGTTTCTCTACATGAAATAAACTTTTATCTTCATGAAAGTGCGTGAACTTTGCTGCACTATAATTTATCATCTGAGATGAGTGTTTGCCATTCAAGTACAACATAGTATTCATAATGCCAACAATCTCCCCCTTTGGACTTGATGGCAACAACAACCAATCACTCTCCCCCTTTGACATCAAGGGCAAAGGGAAAACCAAGATAATCCCTTTCCTAGAGAAACATTCTGTCGCCCATACTCCCCCTGAGTACCTGCTGAAATATTTGCTCTGCTGAAGTGTGTTGTTCATGCTTCCCCTGACTATAAGCAAGCTCATTCAAATTAGCAACCCTGATTTCCTTCTATTCTTTCTCTACCTTCGTTCCACCTTAAACCAACAACAACTGTGAACTAGAAGCAAAATATTCTAAGATAATGCCAACAATGCATCATTAGAAGTTTATCTGCTCCCCCTAAACCTGTGCCAGATGGTCTCTGTCAGACCCATATCAGACTAGAGCCTGTCCCTACTGATATCCATAAAGCCTCCATATACGCGATTATCTCTGACAAACTGACGTATGTACGCGGATTCTCCTCAAGCAACCCGCGCACACCCATTTTTCTCTAAAATAGACAAGTTTTAACAGAAAGATGATGCATCAACTACTCCCAGATTTTTCCTGAGGTATTCAAAGGTCTCCCTGGGCAAAGGTTTGGTCAGAATATCAGCAACTTGTTCCTTAGAAGGAACATACTCCAACTTGACCTTTTGTTCAATCACTTGTTCCCTAAGAAAGTGATACTTGATCTGTATGTGATTTGTCTTTGAATGCATGACTGGGTTCTTTGAAATGCTGATTGCACTTGTATTATCACATAAGATGGAGATAGATGGTGTATAAGTGATTTGAAAGTCCTGCAAGGTCTGTATCATCCAAACGAGTTGAGTGTAGCAAGATGCAACAGCTACATATTCCGCTTCAACTGTAGATAAAGCAATCGAACTCTGTTTCTTGCTGAACCAAGATACTAATCTGGAACCCATAAAGATTGCACCACCACTTGTGCTCTTTCTATCATCCATGCTTCTAGCCCAATCTGCATATGTATAAGCATGAAGAGTGAGATCTGTATCTCTAGGATACCATAAGCCATATCTTTGAGTTCCTTGAAGATACTTGAAAATTCTCTTTACTGCCTGAAGATGAGTTTCCTTAGGATTTGCCTGAAATCTTCCAACTTTTCCCACTGCATGCATGATGTCTGGTCGTGTACCTGTGAAATAAAGTAGACTTCCAATCATGGATCTATAGGTTGGCTAATGCACTGCTGTTGATTCATCATTTGCACTGAGACTGCATCCTGTAACCATAGGAGTACATACTGGTTTTGAATCT